>OZ025264.1:34620830-34682046 GCA_964019135.1 Arenicola marina | reverse complement strand
TGTCTGGAGTCCCCGAGATTTCCGTTCTGTGGTGGACTCAAGTGCCGATGATTTCTGTCTGTGCTGGAATCTCTCAGGTTTCTAAATTGGCGATACATTATTAGTAGTGGCGCCACCTGGGGAGTCAGTGTTTTCCTATTAAACGAGAGCGACTGGTTCTCTCGTTAGAACTGACTGACTGCACATACACGGCAAGGGGTTGGAGCTCGCTGACAGGTTGGCATGGCGAGAGTTGTGCTGCCCAAAGCCTGTCTCAGGGCCAAGCCCCGCCTTCCATGCAGTGCGTGGCGCTGGTCGATAGTCATTGACTGTTTACAGGTTGTGAAGGTGGGTTGGTGGGTAAGTGCTTTCATGGGGATTCTGACTGGACAAAGACGGTGGTGTACCGAGCCATAGCATTCAGACATGCGTATCGTGGCGTGGGCCAAGACCCTGGCGGAACCAGTGTGTGGGTGTGGGTGGGGAGAGGGGGTGGGAGAGGGGGGTGGTCTCCACCACCCATCCGAGTCTCCCTTACCCACCCCGGTACCCTCACCCACCCAGATCACCACCACCCATCCGAGTCACCCCCAAACACCTGTTTCAGCGTGGATCCGCAGTGCAAAATGTATGCCATGGTAAAAATGTGCCATAGGATTACTGTAATATTCTAAATATATCCATTTATATGCAGCTATACTTATAATATAGGTATTTCAGAAGACAATGCTCAAGAAATCAGAAATCCGAGGGATACGCCACTTTGTGGGACCCGGACCTTTGTCTTAGCTTCGTGACTTGGGATCGTCGTCACTTCTGTGGAACAACAGCCAGCGATCCAGATCTAGTTGAAGGATACAGCGGGGGTCTCAGACAGGGGCGGGGTTTGTGTTGGGTTCCTACTTGACCGATCCAGGCTGTCACTTATTCATTGGCGTCACCCTTGTTTTTATCCAATCATGCGGCGGAAAAAGTTCAAAAGAGATGAATATTTCTCTCTTTGTACCAGCAAGACGTGGGATATGCATCAACTTCAAGATTGTTGTGCCATGAATTGCGCGATTTCACGAAATAAATGTCAAGGAATGTCATTCTTCAGATTCCCCAAGGAAACAGAAAGGTAAGACCTGCTGCTTGCGTTAATTTATCAGTCATTGATAACGTGCATCGATTATCAGCGCCACAATTGCTGATAATGCTCTATTATCGCCCACGTCGAAGCGGGCTAATGCGAGTTAAAGCAGTCAAAAATCTATCGTCGCCAATTATTACTCAATAATTATCAGACGACAACAAGCTCCAGGTGACTGCTAAAGTCTAAAGAATGTGTAATCAGGTGTCCTGATCAATGTCCTGGGGTTTGAGTAAAAATTAGGTGAACTCGGACCATATATCGTATGATCATATATAGACCTATAGGTATAGCTGCCATGGGTGTCCGGCTCCGGCTGTCTGGGTACCTTTGACAAATCTGCCAAAGCTAGCCAGACCGGGAAAAAGCAAACCTTTGTCTGCATTTCTGCTTAACGCTTGTCAAGTCAATTTTTTTAATGTTTATAAGCATTTATAAAATGTTTTTTATTATTATTTTTCAGATCCCAGAGATGGGTGGTCAATGCAAGAAGGAAAGACTTGCTGAATAAGTCCAGTATCTGCATCAGCTGAAGTACTTTATATTCTTAAAGCTGTTCATGTCTTAAAGAGTTTCAGTAGAAATGAGTAATCTTGTTGATGTTTGTATTTTTGTATTAAAACATATCAATTGTTTAGCATAGCTTTGTTGTTTATCATCAATATTTACGCTTAAAATGTATCACTGGACTTCGGGCGTCGTGGGGTTTGTTATACACTTGTTGGGAACCTGTGTTTGCAGTGGGGTGGGGGGGGGGGGGTCGTGTTCTCAGACCACAAAGAATAAAATTCCTGATCACGACGGTCGGCTAATATCCCATTCCCAGTCCACGAAGAATTATTTGCCTCAACACCAGTACACTGTGAAATGAAAACCCCATTCCCCAGGAACGGAAATACCCCTTGCCCCCCACCCCGCATCTGCAGTGGCGTCGAAGGGGAGAGGAATCTATTGTGTGACAAAATAAAACAAAACCAGGAGACCACCTATGCTAAATAATTGTGAAGTTGTTGTGCGCTAATTTGTTCAGTTGACTGTCAGTGAATGACGTACTCTGAACATGACGCCTTGAGGACACTAACAACTATTTATTGCCGCCTAAAAAAATAAAAAAAAATATATATTTCATGTAAAATATACCTGAAAGCACGAACGGACACCACCAGGCTTTACATCAGCGGGATTAATAGTGCTAAAATCCAATTTGTAGTTCCAAGGGCGCCGCTTCTCACGCCAGCGTTATCGTTAGCGCAGTGGTAGCCCAACGTTACGCGCTCGCCGCATAGCGGCGCCACTGCTCGCCGCATTACACATTTACAATGGGCGATCGCCGTATGACCTATCTTGGTGTACTTACCAGGGCCTCGGTGCGAAGCCAAGAACAACCTGCTAGTCTCACTCAGTGCATCCAGTGGGAGACCAACACACAGTAAGTAGGTTACCGGTATATATACCATTTATTACCTACATGTGTACATACCGGAGAGTTGGTTGGTTGATTATTCAGGGCGCTTTAACCACGTCTGGTCATATAGCGTCAATGGGAGAAGGAAGGGACCGTGGAGCCATGTCCCCGAGGGTAACCCCATACTCTTTGCGAAGAAGGACATAAGATCTTTATCTTGCGACCACACAGACATGGCCACAGCGGGGCTCTAACCACCGATCCACGTGCCGTTAGGCTCTCAGGTGGCCAGAGCACTCAATGCGAGCGCTCTTGCCCACTGAGCTACCGGGTCGGCCCCCAATTAAATTAGAAGTTTCATTGATTGGGTACTAGTTAGAAGATATTGCGATATAGACAGCGAAAATTGCTGAAAGCAGCCACTGGCGATCGCATTGGAAGTGTACAGGGTAATTCCACTTCCTAGTAGTGCTTATGTTGCTTTGCAGATATTCAATCCATTACTTTACTACTTTTATATTTATATCCCTGCGCGCCTGTTCGCCGCGCGGTCTTCTGTGTGATGTCGACCGCGGCTCGCCAGGACGTCCGCGCACGATAACATAGTCCGCGCAGTTTATGTTGAAATTGTTGTTTTGCAGACCCAAGGCGATATAATACATATACATCATAATTTTGAGATACTTTTAGTCTTAACTGCAAAATGTAAAAAATCTAAGGTGGCGCATGTAAATAGGCTACTTTAAGATCGCTGTTTACAATGGTTGGCTCTCTACACCGCTGTAGGGGGCACGTGACACCCACTGGCGGCCCATGGCACCCAGACCCCCCCTTCCCACACGGCGCCTCTGGGTCTGCCTGGTGCTGGCTGCCCTCCGCCCGCCCCCCACAGCCGGCATTCTACAGAGCGAGTTCCTGCCGCCGCCGCTGGTGGCGCTGGGGTCGCCGGTGTACCTGGCGGGCGTGCCCGTTGTGTCGGTCGGCCCCGCCCCCTCCAGTATTGTCTGCGCATCCCGCTGCATCGCCGCAAGAAACGGCTGCAGGTCATTCAAGTACGAGCACCTCCCGATGCTGGAATGCGATAATAACACGGACGCGCTGTCGAGCGCCTGTGTAAAGTACCACCTCTCCCCCGCCGGCACGTGCTACCTGCCGAGGGACATCGGGGTCATGGCCGAGGACTTCACCCACCAGTCGAGCATGATGCACCGACAACGCCATAATATTCCCCCTGACAACGCACAAGTCCCGACGACAGTGATCGCACAAAATCCCGAATTGTCTACTCCGATACCGGAAGTTACATCTCAGATGTTCTCGACTGTAGCTGATGACGTCACGTCCGGCGCTGTGGCGTCGCTGGCGGACAGTATGGTGGCGCCGCCGTGCGGGACGGCTGCGGTGATGGTGGACGCGGCCATGTTTCACATGACGGGGCTCTTCCTGTTCTCCGGCTCCGACTACCTGCAGTATGACTCCTGGACGGATCTGACAGCGCGGGCCGTGGCCAGCGGGCCAATCACAGGTCGTTTCCCCACCCTCCCCGGCAACCCAGTCAGCGGCGCCTACTCCGGGACCACGGTGGCCCACGCCCTGCTCCAAGGTAGGTCGGAGTACAGTCTCCCCCACCCCCCCACCGAGACCGCGGCGGCCCACGCCCTGCTCCAAGGTAGGTCAGAGTACAGAGCCCCCTTCCCCCATCCCAATACCTAATTTTGTCTCTCTCAGAACATATAAAAGGGATCCTTGATCCTTGGTAAAATTTGTTTGGAAGGTAAAAAAGAACTTTTGTCGAATATATGAGCCAATGATGTGTCAGTTTGCGACGTACCAAGTCAATATCCGGTCGACATTATGAAGCCCATCGCCCATCGCCCAGTAAACGGAAGGCTGGAGTGATACGCGAGCTATGCTGAAACAATGGCTCACCCATATCATGGGAGATCGACCCAATATTTGTTTGGTTATCGTGAATTTATCTTTCATTATGCAGGAAATTCTGTGAATTGTGAGATAGAAGTTCCCATTCTGGGAATCATGAGCTGCCCCGGGGTCCCCAAGTCATACCCCGGCGACCTCTCGGCTAACTTCCCGGTCCAGCCTGACGCGGTGGTCAACGAGAGCTGGGTGCTGAAGGGAGACGTCGTCTACACCACAGACAACTCATTCTCCATCCCCGACCCCGACCCCGCCAACAGCTACTACAGCGCCCCTACCGGCATCACGGCGGTGGCGCTCCTAGAGGACAAGGTGAAGGCCATTATGCTTGTGGGCGACCAGGCGTACCACTTCGACACGGCAGCGCGGCAAGCCGTCCATCTCGGCACCGTGCGCAACTGTCCGTGAGATGGCGCCACTGGAGTGGTGGCAGACCAGGCGGGGCGGCCGGACGAGTCCCCTGCCCAAAGCTCACGACGGACAATGTCATGTATCAGCGAGTTGTTGGTGACGAAAGGGGTAGATGACGCTGTGAGGAGAATCAGATTTCATCAGGAACTAAGGGCGTGTTCGATTTACACGAAACCAAACCGGTTTGCCGTACGGACTGTTCGACAGGAGAAGAATCGAAACCGGTTTGCTCCAAACCATGAACCTACGGAGAGAGAGCTGTCAGTTCAATCAACACAATGCACCATAGTTAAATCTAATCATACTGAATGTAATGGACTTGAGGCTTGAGACTTATGGACAAAAGTATGACACTAATTTATTTACGGACAGTCCAATCCCGGGCAGAAAATGAAACAGACGGCATATTTATGCTCGCATAACTCCATAAGCCCATGCCCATTGTCACAAATGGAACGATGCGGCAAAGGCGGGCAAACCGTCGAAACCTGGTTCAAAAACGATTTCGGTTTCCCGTCGGTTTCAGGTAAATCGAACATGGCCTCAGGGGTGAGTTCGGTAGGCGAGCGGAGTAATCGACGCAGATATTTGGAGCATGCGCAAATACTTTTCGCTCGTCTACGGATCAAGATAAACCGAACGCAAAATCCGCGGTCCGCCTGAATGTTGCACTTGTTCAAACGCACCAATCATGAAGATCGTTAAACAGTAGCATAGCAATAAAGCCAAGGATACGTGTTGTGTTAATTATTTTATTCTCTTTGTTATAATATCATTTAAAGACTTTCTGCAGGTCGAAATAATACTCGAAATAGATATATTTAACGTATTGTTGGGCCTGAACGTCATGTTGGAAATCCTCGTGATCCTCCTCTGGGTGGGGAGTAAGGTCTGGGAGTAACATGTACCACGTGACCGCGCTATCGGACCACAATCTCTGCGTTCGGTTATGTACTCGGCGGAGTCCGACTACTCCGCTCGCATACCAGAACTCATCCAATGACGCGACCGAGTGAAGGGGGCCGGCAGGGGGAACCAAGGGGGGGGTGGGGGGGTAAAGGGATCCAAGGGGGGGGGGGGGCAAGCGGGGGGTGAAGGGGGCCGGCAGGGGGAACCAGGAGGAGTGGGGCAAGGGATCCAAGGGGGGCCGAACCAGCGCGGGTGAATGGGCCCATAGGGGGAACGGGGGGGGGGGGTGAAGGGATTCAATGGGGAGGTAGGTTTGAAGGGGGGCGAAAGGGGGAACCAGGGGGGGGGGGCATGTGTGTCCTTCTTTCGTAAGTCTCATTTGATGAATAAGAAGCACTTTGTGAAGCAATGTTTAGGGCCGTCCATCTTGAAAGGTAATTCGTCACCAAGCAAAATGCGCTCAACACAGACCTTCCCCTCAATGCCCTACAGTCGACATATATCTGAACTTAAAGGAATATATTCTGTTTTTTTTTATATCTTTTAGAGTTTAAGCCATGTGGAAGGCTTCCAGGCTTGCGGTCTGTGGAAGGCTTCCATGCTTCAGGTCTGTGGAAGGCTTTCTGGCTTTAGGTATGTGGAAGGCTTCTTGGCTTGAGGTCTGTAAAAGACTTCCAGGCTTGAGGTCTGTGGAAGGCTTCCAGCTTTTAGGTCTGTGGAAGGCTTCCAGTCTTGAAGTCTGTGGAAGGCTTCCAGGCTTCCGGGGTTGAAGTATGTGGAAGGCTTCTAGGCTTGAGGTCTGTGGAAGGCTTCCAGGCTTGAGGTCTGTGTGGCTTGAGGTCTGTGAAAGGCTTCCAGGCTTGAGGCCTGTGAAAGTCTTCCAGGCTTGAGGTCTGTGGAAGGCTTCCAGGCTTGGGGTCTGTGGAAGGCTTCCAGGCTTGAGGTCTATGAAAGGCTTCCAGGCTTGAGGTCTGTGGAAGGCTTCCATGCTTGAGGTCTGTGAAAAGCCTCCAGGCTTGAGATATGTGGAACGCTTCCAGGCTTATGGTCTGTGGAAGGCTTCCAGACTTCCGGGCTTGAAGTATGTGGAAGGCTTCCAGACTTCCGGGCTTGAAGTATGTGGAAGGCTTCCAGACTTCCGGGCTTGAAGTATGTGGAAAGCTTCCAGGCTTGAGGTCTGTGAAAGGCTTCTAGGCTTGAGGCCTGTGGAAGGCTTCCAGGCTTGAGGTCTGTGGCAGGCTTCCAGGCTTGAGGTCTGTGAAAGGCTTCCAGGCTTGAGGCCTGTGAAAGTCTTCCAGGCTTGAGATCTGTGGAAGGCTTCCAGGCTTGAGGTCTGTGGAAGGCTTCCAGGCTTGAGGTCTGTGGAAGGCTTCCAGGCTTGAGATCTGTGGAAGGCTTCCAGGCTTGAGGTCTGTGGAAGGCTTCCATGCTTGAGGTCTGTGAAAGGCCTCCAGGCTTGAGGTATGTGGAACGCTTCCAGGCTTGTGTTCTGTGGAAGGCTTCCAGACTTCCGGGCTTGAAGTATGTGGAAGGCTTCCAGACTTCCGGGCTTGAAGTATGTGGAAGGCTTCCAGACTTCCGGGCTTGAAGTATGTGGAAGGCTTCCAGGCTTGAGGTCTGTGGAAGGCTTCTAGGCTTGAGGTCTGTGGAAGGCTTCCAGGCTTGAGGTCTGTCAAAGGCTTCCATGCTTGAGGCCTGTGAAAGTCTTCCAGGCTTGAGGTCTGTGGAAGGCGTCCGGGCTTGAGGTCTGTTGAAGGGTTCCAGGCTTGAGGTCTGTGGAAGGCTTCCAGGCTTGAGGTCTGTGGAAGGCTTCCAGGCTTGAGATGTGTGGAAGGCTTCCAGGCTTGAGGTCTGTGGAAGGCTTCCAGGCTTGAGGTCTGTGGAAGGCTTCCAGGCTTGAGGTCTGTGGAAGGCTTCCAGGCTTGAGGTCTGTGGAAGGCTTCCAGGCTTGAGGTCTGTGCAAGGCTTCCAGGCTTGAGGTCTGTGAAAGGCCTCAAGGCTTGAGGTATGTGGAACGCTTCCAGGCTTGTGGTCTTTGGAAGGCTTCCAGGCTTGAGCTCTGTGGAAGGCTTCCAGGCTTCCAGGTTTGAAGTATGTGAACGGCTTCTAGGCTTGAGGTCTGTGGAAGGCTTCCAGGCTTGAGGAATGTGGAAGGCTTCCAGGCTTGAGGTCTGTGGAAGGCTTCCAGGCTTGAGGTTTGTGGAAGGCTTCCAGGCTTGAGGACTGTGGAAGCTTCCAGGCTTGAGCTCTGTAGAAGGCTTCCAGGCTTCCAGGCTTGAAGTATGTGGAAGGCTTCTAGGCTTGAGGTCTGTGGAAGGCTTCCAGGCTTCCAGGCTTGAAGTATGTGAAAGGCTTCTAGGCTTGAGGTTTGTGGAAGACTTCCAGGCTTGAGGTCGGTGGAAGACTTCTGGGCTTGAGGACTGTAGAAGGCTTCCAGGCTTGAGGTCTGTGGCAGGCTTCCAGGCTTGAGGTCTGAGGAAGGCTTCCAGGCTTGAGGTCTGTGAAAGGCTTCCAGGCTTGAAGCCTGTGAAAGTCTTCCTGGCTTGAGGTTTGTGGAAGGTGTTCAGGCTTGAGGTCTGTGGAAGGCTTCCAGGCTTGAGGTCTGTGGAAGGCTTCCAGGCTTGAGGTCTGTGGAAGGCTTCCAGGCTTGAGGTCTGTGGAAGGCTTCCAGGCTTGAGGTCTGTGGAAGGCTTCCAGGCTTGAGGTCTGTGGAAGGCTTCCAGGCTTGAGGTCTGTGGAAGGCTTCCAGGCTTGAGGTCTGTGGAAGGCTTCCAGGCTTGAGGTCTGTGAAAGGCTTCCAGGCTTGAGGCCTGTGAAAGGCTTCCTGGCTTGAGGTCTGCGGAAGGCTTCCAGACTTGAGGTCTGTGGAAGGCTTCCAAGCTTGAGGTCTGTGGAAGGCTTCCAGGCTTGAGGTCTGTGGAAGGCTTCCAGGCTTGAGGTCTGTGGCAGGCTTCCAGGCTTGAGGTCTGTGGAAGGCTTCCATGCTTGAGGTCTGTGAAAGGCCTCCAGGCTTGAGGTATGTGGAACGCTTCCAGGCTTATGGTCTGTGGAAGGCTTCCAGACTTCCGGGCTTGAAGTATGTGGAAGGCTTCCAGACTTCCGGGCTTGAAGTATGTGGAAAGCTTCCAGGCTTGAGGTCTGTGGAAGGCTTCTAGGCTTGAGGTCTGTGGAAGGCTTCCAGGCTTGAGGTCTGTGGCAGGCTTCCAGGCTTGAGGTCTGTGAAAGGCTTCCAGGCTTGAGGCCTGTGAAAGTCTTCCAGGCTTGAGATCTGTGGAAGGCTTCCAGGCTTGAGGTCTGTGGAAGGCTTCCAGGCTTGAGGTCTGTGGAAGGCTTCCAGGCTTGAGATCTGTGGAAGGCTTCCAGGCTTGAGGTCTGTGGAAGGCTTCCATGCTTGAGGTCTGTGGAAGGCTTCCAGGCTTGAGGTATGTGGAACGCTTCCAGGCTTGTGTTCTGTGGAAGGCTTCCAGACTTCCGGGCTTGAAGTATGTGGAAGGCTTCCAGACTTCCGGGCTTGAAGAATGTGGAAGGCTTCCAGACTTCCGGGCTTGAAGTATGTGGAAGGCTTCCAGGCTTGAGGTCTGTGGAAGGCTTCTAGGCTTGAGGTCTGTGGAAGGCTTCCAGGCTTGAGGTCTGTCAAAGGCTTCCATGCTTGAGGCCTGTGAAAATCTTCCTGGCTTGAGGTCTGTGGAAGGCTTCCAGGCTTGAGGTCTGTGGCAGGCTTCCAGGTTTGAGGTCTGTGGAAGGCTTCCAGGCTTGAGGTCTGTGGAAGGCTTCCAGGCTTGAGGTCTGTGGAAGGCTTCCAGGCTTGAGGTCTGTGGAAGGCGTCCGGGCTTGAGATGTGTGGAAGGCTTCCAGGCTTGAGGTCTGTGGAAGGCTTCCAGGCTTGAGGTCTGTAGAAGGCTTCCAGGCTTGAGGTCTGTGGAAGGCTTCCATGCTTGAGGTCTGTGGAAGGCTTCCAGGCTTGAGGTCTGTGCAAGGCTTCCAGGCTTGAGGTCTGTGAAAGGCCTCAAGGCTTGAGGTATGTGGAACGCTTCCACGCTTGTGGTCTGTGGAAGGCTTCCAGGCTTGAAGTATGTGAAAGGCTTCTAGGCTTGAGGTCTGTGGAAGGCTTCCAGGCTTGAGGTCTGTGGAAGGCTTCCAGGCTTGAGGTCTGTGGAAGGCTTCCAGGCTTGAGGTTTGTGGAAGGCTTCCAGGCTTGAGGACTGTGGAAGCTTCCAGGCTTGAGCTCTGTGGAAGGCTTCCAGGCTTCCAGGCTTGAAGTATGTGGAAGGCTTCTAGGCTTGAGGTCTGTGGAAGGCTTCCAGGCTTCCAGGCTTGAAGTATGTGAAAGGCTTCTAGGCTTGAGGTTTGTGGAAGACTTCCAGGCTTGAGGTCTGTGGAAGGCTTCTGGGCTTGGGGACTGTGGAAGGCTTCCAGGCTTGAGGTCTGTGCAAGGCTTCAGGGCTTGAGGTCTGTGGAAGGCTTCCAGGCTTGAGGTCTGTGGAAGGCTTCCAGGCTTGAGGTCTGTGAAAGGCTTCCAGGCTTGAGGCCTGTGAAAGTCTTCCTGGCTTGAGGTTTGTGGAAGGTGTTCAGGCTTGAGGTCTGTGGAAGGCTTCCAGGCTTGAGGTCTGTGGAAGGCTTCCAGGCTTGAGGTCTGTGGAAGGCTTCCAGGCTTGAGGTCTGTGGAAGGCTTCCAGGCTTGAGGTCTGTGGAAGGCTTCCAGGCTTGAGGTCTGTGGAAGGCTTCCAGGCTTGAGGTCTGTGGAAGGCTTCCAGGGTTGAGGTCTGTGAAAGGCTTCCAGGCTTGAGGCCTGTGAAAGTCTTCCTGGCTTGAGGTCTGCGGAAGGCTTCCAGGCTTGAGGTCTGTGGAAGGCTTCCAGGCTTGAGGTCTGTGGAAGGCTTCCATGCTTGAGGTCTGTGGAAGGCTTCCAGGCTTGAGGTCTGCGGCAGGCTTGCAGGCTTGAGGTCTGTGGAAGGCTTCCAGGCTTGAGGTCTGTGGAAGGCTTCCGGGCTTGAGGTCTGTTGAAGGGTTCCAGGCTTGAAGTCTGTGGAAGGCTTCCAGGCTTGAGGTCTGTGGAAGGCTTCCATGCTTGAGGTCTGTGCAAGGCTTCCATGCTTGAGGTCTGTGAAAGGCCTCCAGGCTTGAGGTATGTGAAACGCTTCCAGGCTTGAGGTCTGTGGAAGGCTTCCAGGCTTGAGCTCTGTGGAAGGCTTCCAGGCTTCCAGGCTTGAAGTATGTGAAAGGCTTCTAGGTTTGAGGTCTGTGGAAGGCTTCCAGGCTTGAGGTTTGTGGAAGACTTCCGGGCCTGAGGACTGTGGAAGGCTTCCAGGCTTGAGGTCTGTGGAAGGCTTCCAGGCTTGAGGTCTGTGAAAGGATTCCAGGCTTGAGGCCTGTGAAAGTCTTCCTGGCTTGAGGTCTGCGGAAGGCTTCCAGGCTTGAGGTCTGTGGAAGGCTTCCAAGCTTGAGGTCTGTGGAAGGCTTCCAGGCTTGAGGTCTGTGGAAGGCTTCCAGGCTTGAGGTCTGTGGCAGGCTTCCAGGCTTGAGGTCTGTGGAAGTCTTCCATGCTTGGGGTCTGTGAAAGGCCTCCAGGCTTGAGGTATGTGGAACGCTTCCAGGCTTATGGTCTGTGGAAGGCTTCCAGACTTCCGGGCTTGAAGTATGTGGAAGGCTTCCAGACTTCCGGGCTTGAAGTATGTGGGAGGCTTCCAGACTTCCGGGCTTGAAGTATGTGGAAAGCTTCCAGGCTTGAGGTCTGTGGAAGGCTTCTAGGCTTGAGGTCTGTGGAAGGCTTCCAGGCTTGAGGTCTGTGGCAGGCTTCCAGGCTTGAGGTCTGTGAAAGGCTTCCAGGCTTGAGGCCTGTGAAAGTCTTCCAGGCTTGAGATCTGTGGAAGGCTTCCAGGCTTGAGGTCTGTGGAAGGCTTCCAGGCTTGAGGTCTGTGGAAGGCTTCCAGGCTTGAGATCTGTGGAAGGCTTCCAGGCTTGAGGTCTGTGGAAGGCTTCCATGCTTGAGGTCTGTGGAAGGCTTCCAGGCTTGAGGTATGTGGAACGCTTCCAGGCTTGTGTTCTGTGGAAGGCTTCCAGACTTCCGGGCTTGAAGTATGTGGAAGGCTTCCAGACTTCCGGGCTTGAAGTATGTGGAAGGCTTCCAAGCTTCCGGGCTTGAAGTATGTGGAAGGCTTCCAGGCTTGAGGTCTGTGGAAGGCTTCTAGGCTTGAGGTCTGTGGAAGGCTTCCAGGCTTGAGGTCTGTCAAAGGCTTCCATGCTTGAGGCCCGTGAAAGTCTTCCTGGCTTGAGGTCTGTGGAAGGCTTCCAGGCTTGAGGTCTGTGGCAGGCTTCCAGGCTTGAGGTCTGTGGAAGGCTTCCAGGCTTGAGGTCTGTGGAAGGCTTCCAGGCTTGAGGTCTGTGGAAGGCTTCCAGGCTTGAGGTCTGTGGAAGGCGTCCGGGCTTGAGATGTGTGGAAGGCTTCCAGGCTTGAGGTCTGTGGAAGGCTTCCAGGCTTGAGGCCTGTGGAAGGCTTCCAGGCTTGAGGTCTGTGGAAGGCTTCCAGGCTTGAGGTCTGTGGAAGGCTTCCAGGCTTGAGGTCTGTGCAAGGCTTCCAGGCTTGAGGTCTGTGAAAGGCCTCAAGGCTTGAGGTATGTGGAACGCTTCCACGCTTGTGGTCTGTGGAAGGCTTCCAGGCTTGAGCTCTGTGGAAGGCTTCCAGGCTTCCAGGCTTGAAGTATGTGAAAGGCTTCTAGGCTTGAGGTCTGTGGAAGGCTTCCAGGCTTGAGGTCTGTGGAAGGCTTCCAGGCTTGAGGTCTGTGGAAGGCTTCCAGGCTTGAGGTTTGTGGAAGGCTTCCAGGCTTGAGGACTGGGGAAGCTTCCAGGCTTGAGCTCTGTGGAAGGCTTCCAGGCTTCCAGGCTTGAAGTATGTGGAAGGCTTCTAGGCTTGAGGTCTGTGGAAGGCTTCCAGGCTTCCAGGCTTGAAGTATGTGAAAGGCTTCTAGGCTTGAGGTTTGTGGAAGACTTCCAGGCTTGAGGTCTGTGGAAGGCTTCTGGGCTTGGGGACTGTGGAAGACTTCCAGGCTTGAGGTCTGTGCAAGGCTTCAGGGCTTGAGGTCTGTGGAAGGCTTCCAGGCTTGAGGTCTGTGGCAGGCTTCCAGGCTTGAGGTCTGTGGAAGGCTTCCAGGCTTGAGGTCTGTGAAAGGCTTCCAGGCTTGAGGCCTGTGAAAGTCTTCCTGGCTTGAGGTTTGTGGAAGGTGTTCAGGCTTGAGGTCTGTGGAAGGCTTCCAGGCTTGAGGTCTGTGGAAGGCTTCCAGGCTTGAGGTCTGTGGAAGGCTTCCAGGCTTGAGGTCTGTGGAAGGCTTCCAGGCTTGAGGTCTGTGGAAGGCTTCCAGGCTTGAGGTCTGTGGAAGGCTTTCAGGCTTGAGGTCTGTGAAAGGCTTCCAGGGTTGAGGTCTGTGAAAGGCTTCCAGGCTTGAGGCCTGTGAAAGTCTTCCTGGCTTGAGGTCTGCGGAAGGCTTCCAGGCTTGAGGTCTGTGGAAGGCTTCCAGGCTTGAGGTCTGTGGAAGGCTTCCAGGCTTGAGGTCTGTGGAAGGCTTCCAGGCTTGAGGTCTGTGGCAGGCTTGCAGGCTTGAGGTCTGTGGAAGGCTTCCAGGCTTGAGGTCTGTGGAAGGCTTCCGGGCTTGAGGTCTGTTGAAGGGTTCCAGGCTTGAAGTCTGTGGAAGGCTTCCAGGCTTGAGGTCTGTGGAAGGCTTCCAGGCTTGAGGTCTGTGCAAGGCTTCCATGCTTGAGGTCTGTGAAAGGCCTCCAGGCTTGAGGTATGTGAAACGCTTCCAGGCTTGAGGTCTGTGGAAGGCTTCCAGGCTTGAGCTCTGTGGAAGGCTTCCAGGCTTCCAGGCTTGAAGTATGTGAAAGGCTTCTAGGTTTGAGGTCTGTGGAAGGCTTCCAGGCTTGAGGTTTGTGGAAGACTTCCGGGCCTGAGGACTGTGGAAGGCTTCCAGGCTTGAGGTCTGTGGAAGGCTTCCAGGCTTGAGGTCTGTGAAAGGCTTCCAGGCTTGAGGCCTGTGAAAGTCTTCCTGGCTTGAGGTCTGCGGAAGGCTTCCAGGCTTGAGGTCTGTGGAAGGCTTCCAAGCTTGAGGTCTGTGGAAGGCTTCCAGGCTTGAGGTCTGTGGACGGCTTCCAGGCTTGAGGTCTGTGGCAGGCTTCCAGGCTTGAGGTCTGTGGAAGGCTTCCATGCTTGAGGTCTGTGAAAGGCCTCCAGGCTTGAGGTATGTGGAACGCTTCCAGGCTTATGGTCTGTGGAAGGCTTCCAGACTTCCGGGCTTGAAGTATGTGGAAGGCTTCCAGACTTCCGGGCTTGAAGTATGTGGAAGGCTTCCAGACTTCCGGGCTTGAAGTATGTGGAAAGCTTCCAGGCTTGAGGTCTGTGGAAGGCTTCTAGGCTTGAGGTCTGTGGAAGGCTTCCAGGCTTGAGGTCTGTGGCAGGCTTCCAGGCTTGAGGTCTGTGAAAGGCTTCCAGGCTTGAGGCCTGTGAACGTCTTCCAGGCTTGAGATCTGTGGAAGGCTTCCAGGCTTGAGGTCTGTGGAAGGCTTCCAGGCTTGAGGTCTGTGGAAGGCTTCCAGGCTTGAGATCTGTGGAAGGCTTCCAGGCTTGAGGTCTGTGGAAAGCTTCCATGCTTGAGGTCTGTGGAAGGCTTCCAGGCTTGAGGTATGTGGAACGCTTCCAGGCTTGTGTTCTGTGGAAGGTTTCCAGACTTCCGGGCTTGAAGTATGTGGAAGGCTTCCAGACTTCCGGGCTTGAAGTATGTGGAAGGCTTCCAGACTTCCGGGCTTGAAGTATGTGGAAGGCTTCCAGGCTTGAGGTCTGTGGAAGGCTTCTAGGCTTGAGGTCTGTGGAAGGCTTCCAGGTTTGAGGTCTGTCAAAGGCTTCCATGCTTGAGGCCTGTGAAAGTCTTCCTGGCTTGAGGTCTGTGGAAGGCTTCCAGGCTTGAGGTCTGTGGCAGGCTTCCAGGCTTGAGGTCTGTGGAAGGCTTCCAGGGTTGAGGTCTGTGGAAGGCTTCCAGGCTTGAGGTCTGTGGAAGGCTTCCAGGCTTGAGGTCTGTGGAAGGCGTCCGGGCTTGAGATGTGTGGAAGGCTTCCAGGCTTGAGGTCTGTGGAAGGCTTCCAGGCTTGAGGTCTGTGGAAGGCTTCCAGGCTTGAGGTCTGTGGAAGGCTTCCAGGCTTGAGGTCTGTGGAAGGCTTCCAGGCTTGAGGTCTGTGCAAGGCTTCCAGGCTTGAGGTCTGTGAAAGGCCTCCAGGCTTGAGGTATGTGGAACGCTTCCAGGCTTGTGGTCTGTGGAAGGCTTCCAGGCTTGAGCTCTGTGGAAGGCTTCCAGGCTTCCAGGCTTGAAGTATGTGAAAGGCTTCTAGGCTTGAGGTCTGTGGAAGGCTTCCAGGCTTGAGGTCTGTGGAAGGCTTCCAGGCTTGAGGTTTGTGGAAGGCTTCCAGGCTTGAGGACTGTGGAAGCTTCCAGGGTTGAGCTCTGTGGAAGGCTTTCAGGCTTCCAGGCTTGAAGTATGTGGAAGGCTTCTAGGCTTGAGGTCTGTGGAAGGCTTCCAGGCTTCCAGGCTTGAAGTATGTGAAAGGCTTCTAGGCTTGAGGTTTGTGGAAGACTTCCAGGCTTGAGGTCTGTGGAAGGCTTCTGGGCTTGAGGACTGTGGAAGGCTTCCAGGCTTGAGGTCTGTGCAAGGCTTCAGGGCTTGAGGTCTGTGGAAGGCTTCCAGGCTTGAGGTCTGTGGCAGGCTTCCAGGCTTGAGGTCTGTTGAAGGCTTCCAGGCTTGAGGTCTGTGAAAGGCTTCCAGGCTTGAGGCCTGTGAAAGTCTTCCTGGCTTGAGGTTTGTGGAAGTCTTCCTGGCTTGAGGTCTGTGGAAGGCTTCCAGGCTTGAGGTCTGTGGAAGGCTTCCAGGCTTGAGGTCTGTGGAAGGCTTCCTGGCTTGAGGTCTGCGGAAGGCTTCCAGGCTTGAGGTCTGTGGCAGGCTTGCAGGCTTGAGGTCTGTGGAAGGCTTCCAGGCTTGAGGTCTGTGGAAGGCTTCCGGGCTTGAGGTCTGTTGAAGGGTTCCAGGCTTGAAATCTGTGGAAGGCTTCCAGGCTTGAGGTCTGTGGAAGGCTTCCATGCTTGAGGTCTGTGCAAGGCTTCCATGCTTGAGGTCTGTGAAAGGCCTCCAGGCTTGAGGTATGTGAAACGCTTCCAGGCTTGAGGTCTGTGGAAGGCTTCCAGGCTTGAGCTCTGTGGAAGGCTTCCAGGCTTCCAGGCTTGAAGTATGTGAAAGGCTTCTAGGTTTGAGGTCTGTGGAAGGCTTCCAGGCTTGAGGTTTGTGGAAGGCTTCCGGGCCTGAGGACTGTGGAAGCCTTCCAGGCTTGAGGTCTGTGGAAGGCTTCAGGGCTTGAGGTCTGTGGAAGTTTTTGCAGGCTTCCAGGCTTGAGGTTTGTGGAAGGTTTTCAGGCTTGAGGTCTGTATAAGGCTTCCAGGCTTGAGGCCTGTGGAAGGCTTTCAGGCTTGAGGTCTGTATAAGGCTTCCAGGCTTGAGGTTTGTGGAAGGCTTCCAGGCCTGAGGCCTGTGGAAGGCTTCCAGGCTTGAGGTCTGTGAAAGGCTTCCAGGCTTGAGGTCTGTGGAAGGCCTCCAGGCTTGAGGTTTGTGGAAGGCTTCCAGGCTTGAGGTCTGTGGAAGGCTTCCAGGCTTGAGGTCTGTGAAAGGCTTCTAGGCTTGAGGTCTGTGGAAGGCCTCCAGGCTTGAGGTTTGTGGAAGGCTTCCAGGCTTGATACAAAATTCGTGGGCATATTGTAAGCGTTGCATTCTGTTTGTTTTAACGCTTACGTTTTGCAAAGGGCGCATAAAGAGAACACGATTACGCGTTAATCGCCCGCTGGCCACACATGGTCCGTTATTATACGGTAAATGATACAATATTTAACGCAACATATATATTATACCGCTAGCATCCCTGTGGTGTCCGTCCAACTGGGCTTATTACCCGCTGGCGCAGAAAAGTCTAAAGAAGACTTTATGTGCCTATTATAACACTATTAATCAGTATTTTGATGTTCTAGTGACAATATTGTATTATAAAGAAGAACCAATATTGATTTACGAAGTTTTTGTTGGATGTCAATATGTTGCTGTCAGTTAAAACAACTGTGGTTTGTGGTTGTGGTTGTGCCACTGGCACGGGCCACTGCCGATGGCGGCGTCTGCGGTTAGTGCAGAGCCAAGTCAGATTCATTGGAAGGGGGGGGGGGGGGTGTCAACTCGCTGAGCGTTAGCGTGCTCAACTTCAGGACCCTGAGCGTACCGTCTTCATCGCCGACAGAACTGTCTTCTCCCAATAATTCGCTTAAACAAACCCCAAGTGCCAAGTTATCCCCTGCCATGGCAGCCATGTTGTGGTCGGATAACTCGGATTTCCCGTTTGGTTTCAGTAAGTGCGGAAATGTAAATGCGCATGCGCAAAATATCGCTCGGGGCACGCGAACAGGATAATCGAAAACACCCCCTATTACAAGCGGCCAAGAAAATGCGCTTTTTGTGCATAACGTACGAGTCGATTATGAATATGGCCCCAGGGCCACAGGAGGCTTTCTTAAAGTACTGCTATGACGTCATTCTGTTGTCTAAACTGTACATTAATTTTCACGAATCTGCTGTTTTAGCGAGCTGATAAATTGCGATTGACTCAAGGATACCAAGAACATTTTCTGTTGAACAATCGCCCTTCTGTTACGAAATCGACAATGGCAGTCAATGCCCATCATGAGCAATAAGGGAGCTTGTCTGAAATAGGTCACAATCACAATGGATGATGAACTGGAAGCTTGATGCCCGATGGAAAGCCCCAGCAGAAACAGATACAAATTTCTCATCAAAACAAGCATCACAAAATCCCCTTTAAAAACTGAATTTGAGATCATATGTTATTCATATGCAAAATACATACCGACATTTCCTTATATCCTATAATCCACTAGAATCACTCATTTTTCTTTCTCGTGAATCGTGCAAAGCATATCCTATCCATCAACAACGCACTGGGTGTTACTTGTTACAAACACCATGGCAACATCGCTGCGTATCATATCCTTTCAGTTTTATCATTTTATCATATTCCACATTCAAATGACCATTCTCGTCTGTATAATGACACATAATCCATGCGAAGTGGCCTGCGCGCCTTGATTTGAAACACGACTTTATTCTTTCAATCTGAAGATGAACTAAACTGACTTGTTGCTGCAGCGTCCGACGTTCTTCCATGTCAGGGCGAACCGCTGTTTTAGCTTAGCTCACGTATGACTCAAGCTTACTATTGATACAACAATACATTTCGTGGGTTCTCAGATAAAATATGAATCGACTTCAGTCAACTATTTTATTGGTTTCGGTTGCGATAGATGTACATCTTAAAGGAACTCTTCTTCATGCTAAATGGACCAGGTGAGGCTCACCGACCGTACTTTAAGTCAGAGAATACCCGTGTAACAGCTCATTCTTGAAAAGATATGTACTCGGCTTGCGCCTCGTACATTCTTTTTCAAGAATGTACTGTTACATGGGCAATCTCCTTACCATCCATTCATCCTTCATCGTCGTACGCACAAATACGACCTAAAACTCCATTTACTGTTTTCCGTACACCTTGGTGACGGAGAAGAAGTTGTACGTTTCTACTCATGCAGTCAGCGAGCCACACTTGACGCTCAGCCTCGGGTGGAACGAAGTCGACTCATAAAAGTGTTGATTCGTAGAAAAGAATAAACACTTGTAACAAAAGAATGATGTCACAAGAACGTTTGAAAAAAAACCATCTGCATTATCTCATGGATTCCACTCCTACTCATCGTTGCACGCGGTACACGTTGGGGTATTTATAAACAGACACTGCAATTAGCGACAACTGACCTGTGGTAGGCAACTTTACTGATATATTTCACATCTATTTAATGGTAAATACCTCCGCACGATAGAGAGAAGGAAAGAAAGCCAGAGGAGAAGTACTGAGTATAGGAAATAGCTGGAAGACTGAGCGAATACGATGGAGACTCTTTGCCGCAACACAGGTGGGCAAGTTACCTGATGTGCTTCACGTCTGGGAAAGCGAGAAGCACACTCAAGCGATAGAGGGAAAGAAAAAAAACAGGTTAAATAGTAAAAGAGCGCCGAGGGACAAGCGAACGGACATTGACATGTGGAATACAACATTGAAATCATACAATTATAGTGGAACGTAAGATGACTGTGACATTGTCCAACGCTATTAGCACTGGTCATAGACAGAGTGTACATATCAACAAACATGTGCTGTATTCAATGTTTTTTCCATCATTTGAAATCGTTGGAAGCCTGGTCATGTGTTATTGGATCATGCGGTCATGAAAACCAGGATATTGTTCGAGTAAATACCTGATTTGTCTGGAGGCGCCGGTTTCCCCGTCATCGAAACCTCCTTCGATGACTCCGTCTGGAGCGTGTGGTGCGGAGATCCGGTAGGCGGCGACGTTGTGTGACCCCGCCCGTAGCGGATCCAGCAGTAGTCGGCGATACGCGGCTCGTGCTTGGTCCATGGTGTCGACCTGGGCAAGTGGATGCACGGACGGCGTAGCCGAGTTCGGAGACAACGTCTCCATGCTTCAGAGTAGGTGGCATCTGTTTTATTTTCTCACTGTCACAGCTGGTCATGTGGCATGGGCGTGCCCAGGGGGGGGGGGGCACGTGCCCGCTGTGCCCCCCCCTCCCTCCCCCCTTTCAGACCCTATAAATCGCCTCCCCTTTTCAAATGCTGTGCCCCCCGGTGGTCACAAGTTCGTTCAGCCCCCCCGCCCCCCGGTCGCAAGATTTCATCAGTCCATCCCCGGTCGTCACATTTGTTTTATTGTGGCACCCCTTCCATTGATTCCTGCACACACCCCTGTGTCTCGCGGGGTTGGTGCTGTCAGCGATCCCAGGGATAACTATGCTCCCCCGCCGTATGCGTGAGTCAAGGATATGCTGGGGATATAGCTAACACCGGGACAGCGATCTTCTATCCATGGGATAACGCTCGAACTATTTTTAGACGAGGGTGTCTCTGCCTACTGCGCATGTCTGGGACGTTTTCACTCCGGAATTCCCTTGATATTAAGGCTATCATCGTGTCGCAATCGAAACTAATCCAACATTTCGGTACCGTCGGACATTTCAAATGATGATTTTCGGTATCTAAAGGTATGATTTCGTCGTGCATTCCTGTTGAGTCGATAAAACATGAGGAGGATGCCCGCCATGTTGTTTAGGCCTTAACCCCGGGATAGTCCCGCTATACCTGGATCAGATTGGGGATAACTTTAGCCTAGGATAGCGACCGCGGATAACACCCCTCCATGCATACCACTTGTGGCGCCCTACCGCGGGATAGACGCTACCCAGCAAACACCGAACGTTCAGCGAACCGTTCGCTGGGGGTTATATTTTGGTTACCTTAGTGTTTAACCTTCCGAGAACGTTCAGTAAACGCTACGGCCTGATTCGGTTCGAGAGATACCTTCCGGAAACGTTCCTGGAATATTTCGATTTTAGCTTCCCTCTGTTGAAAGCTACACGGAACGTTCCCTAACTTGAAACACCGAGCGCAAAATTAACCGTAATTATTAAAGCTACCTTCTGGGAACGTTCCCCGAACGGTCGTGCCTATACCTACCTTCCGGAAACGTTCCTCGAACGGCCGTGTATCATTTCATTTTAGTGCTAATTAGATTAGCATTATATGCAATATGCCTAGCGTCCACGATCCAAAATTATTTGGCCAAAGTAAACGTCGAAAACGTCGAAAGCCAGGAAAATTAGGAGAGACAGAAAAAAAAATTGGAGCGTCGACGCCACATGCTTAAAGCACATCATGTGGGACGTCTGCCGTCTGCGCTTGTCTGCATTTGTCCGTGGCCACTGTGTCAACAATCACACGTGGACCAGGGGTTCCATTAAAGAAATGTATTGGCGTAAAGAAGGACAAACGGTTTAAGTTTAGACGGCCTCGTAAACATAAATACAATGCACGAATAATTATGTGACAACCCAGCACGAAATTCACACCCACTTGCCTTCTACTTCCACCCCCGCGCTCCTGCCCCTAGATGGTCAGCATTGCCCCCCCCCACCCCCATCCAATACATCCCCATATGCCAACACCCAGCATATTTTATTGGAGAGGGGGCAGCAGGGCCGTCAGAAGCAGGGGCAGTGGGGACATCTGCCCTCGCCCCCCAATTTTTTGGCTTTTCTCCAAAGAAATGAACGCACATTACAACATCACCGGTGGAAAGCGTTCAGTACTCCTACCCCTCCCCCCTCCCCTCCGTCACACATTTTGAGAGCCCCCTGTCAGTTGTTGAGCTGCCTTCGACTCACTCCGCTAGGGCTCCATTATATCCCTGCTGTCGCCTACGTCCGCAATGCCTTTTCACACTCACACTTACGGCTGATTTGACCGTTTTTCAAGAATCTTGAAATTTGCCCCCGGCCGACAGCAGCGGTAAAAGCTAGCTTGCGTAGCGCCACCATGCGGGGAGATTGGAGCTGCGTCGATCTGCCTCCAATCTTCATTCCATGTTTTAGGGGGGGGGGGGTGGATCCGTTCATGCGAACTGCTACAATATAAACACGAAGGTGAGTACGCACTGTTGAAAGGGCAGCTGCGCATGCGGAATCTGGCCGGTCCGCGTGTGGTTGTTGACAAACATTCACTCTGGGTGAGGTCGGGTATGCGAGCGGAGTAGTCGGAATCCGCGGAGTGCATAACCGAACGCGGAGATTGTGGTCCGACAGGGCGGTCACGTGGTACATTTTACTCCCAGACCTTACTCCCCACCCAGAGGAAGATCACGAGGATTTCCAACATGGCGTCCAGGCCGCACAATACATTTAATATATACATAGTAGTATTGCGACCTGCAAAAAATCTGTAAATAATATTATAACAACGAGAATAAGATAATGAACACAATACGTATCCGTTGATTTATTTTATGGCGCTATTTAACGATCTTCAAAATTTGTGCAGTCCAGCAAGTGCAACATTCACGCGGACCGCGGATTTTGCGTTCGGTTAATATTGATCCGCCTATTAGCGGAAAGAGTGAGTCCGCATGCTCCAAATATCCGCGCCGATTACTCCGATCGCATATCCGAACACCCTCTGAGTGCGCGCGACGCGAGCAGTTTATAACTTCCGCCCAAGACGAGCGGCGAGACGCGGGCGATTCGAAATTTGTTCTGTGGGAAAAGATGGACATGTGAAACATCGTGTCTGTTGTAAGATATCAACGGTGCTACCTAGGAACATAACATCTATGGAGTTAAAACATGTTGGATTTGTTGCTTAGTTCTACAGAGCTGCTGTTAGATGGCAACCCAAGGCGTTCAGTGGTAAAATACTTGGTTGGCTCGAGCCTCATCTGTCCTAAATCTGGATGTTTATTAAGATTCAAAACTTCTCACACATCCTCAAACATCCTCTTAAATCATGCAGGCGTTGCCTATGGACTGCTCTTCGTGTTCAAGTTTTTCGTTTAGTTGGGTGCAGGCGTAAAAGGTATTTATTTTTGCTTCGTAGTCATAGAGAATGGGCTGTTTTTACCAGTGTCTGTCTAACCTGTTTTTTAGTGTGTTCAAGCTTGGGGCAGTCACTACGTTTTCCGGGAGGCTGTTCCAAAGTTCAACCGTTCTCTGGCTGAAGAAGGTACTGAAGAAGGGCTACTGCGGCTTAAGGCCCCCCCCCTCCCAATCTCCTGGTCAAGCCACAGAAACCCCCCTGTCGACAAGTTTAGCCCCAGAATATAAATAAGCCTATCTATATCCAGGAGCAGCAGCCTGATGCTGACGAAGGGCCAGAACCACCCAACCCCCCGCCCCCCCCCCCACACACACTTCCGCTGCCTGAGCACTGTAATCGCGAAATGCAAGCCCCCCACCCTCTAAAGTTTGGATCCGCCCCTCCTGTGAGATAGGCCCAGCTGCATCATGTCTGTTTATTCCCGTTCATCTCTTGTGCCTTTAATGCATGCATGTCAGGGGCATTGCAGGAATCCTTCAAAGCGGAGCACACATTAAATATTGCGACAACGGAGGTGGCACGCTGATGAATTCTTGTGACCGGGGAGTGAAGGAGGTGAGCGAAATGGCGACCAAAAGGTCAGTTTTTGGACGCCCGGGGAAGGGGCACAAATATACTAAAGTGTCTAAAAGGGGGTGTGGGGCACGTGCCCCCTATGCCCCCCCCCCTCGACAAGCCCATGCATGTACAAATACGATGTCGAAAACGATTACTCCATTGTACGTGTCAGCTACTGGTAACCAAATTGTTACCACATTCCTTATGACAACATTTCGGCCATACATGCCATGGCAAAGACCTACCCTCATGCACATACTGTCATACACCCAGAATGGATTCCCTTCCCCTCACACATATCTAGGGGGACCCCCACCCCGCCCCTCACCCTTCCCCTCGCATTATCATACATCCAGGACTGCCCGGGGCCCTCCCTCAGTAATACATATAGGAGGGGTTTCCCACTTTACCCCATTCACAACGAGGATGGACTCCCTTGCCCCTTCACACATACACCCAGGACTGACACCTCTCCTTCTCATACACCTAGGAGGCACCGTGTAGGAGGCCTCAGCGAAAAGTCAAATGCAGGGATAATCTTGTTGGCGCAGGTAGTTTTTGGTCTATTTATGTTACAATGGACCGATACTGAGATATATTCTACCCTTGCTCATTGAACTGCGACCTTGCACTCTAACCACCTGCATATGAATCCAAGACTCTGGCCTATACAGGCATCCGAGGAGTAACAAGGACAATGTCTTGCCCAACTAAATGGAGATCTATGTATATCCTTCGTATCACCCTCCCAACTAGTAAGCAACCATTTGCAAGGGTGGCCCCTAGTTCGTTTTCCGTCGGAACCATTGTGAGGAACTTCCCCTGTATACAGGGATCAAGAGTCACAACAATTTGGAAGTTAGGTACCCGCCATGACTTTATATTCTGAGGTTGTTCGGAACGAATTGTTAAACATAATAATCCTCTTGGCACAGGTATTTTTTAGTCTAATATGTTAAACCAGACTAGTACTGCGATACTAACAGGAAGACTTCACCCAGGATGGACCCCCACCCCCGCACGCACACCCAGACTGGTACTGCGATACTAACAGGAAGACCTCACCCAGGATGGACCCCCACCCCCGCACGCACACCCAGACTGGTATTGCGATACTAACAGGAAGACCTCACCCAGGATGGACCCCCACCCCCGCACGCACACCCAGACTGGTACTGCGATACTAACAGGAAGACCTCACCCAGGATGGACCCCCACCCCCGCACGCACACCCAGACTGGTATTGCGATACTAACAGGAAGACCTCACCCAGGATGGACCCCCACCCCCGCACGCACACCCAGACTGGTACTGCGATACTAACAGGAAGACCTCACACAGGATGGACCCCCACCCCCGCACGCACACCCAGACTGGTACTGCGATACTAACAGGAAGACCTCACCCAGGATGGACCCCCACCCCCGCACGCACACCCAGACTGGTACTGCGATACTAACAGGAAGACCTCACCCAGGATGGACCCCCACCCCCGCACGCACACCCAGACTGGTACTGCGATACTAACAGGAAGACCTCACCCAGGATGGACCCCCACCCCCGCACGCACACCCAGACTGGTACTGCGATAGTAACAGGAAGACCTCACCCAGGATGGACCCCCACCCCCGCACGCACACCCAGACTGGTACTGCGATACTAACAGGAAGACCTCACCCAGGATGGACCCCCACCCCCGCACGCACACCCAGACTGGTACTGCGATACTAACAGGAAGACCTCACCCAGGATGGACCCCCACCCCCGCACGCACACCCAGACTGGTACTGCGATAGTAACAGGAAGACCTCACCCAGGATGGACCCCCACCCCCGCACGCACACCCAGACTGGTACTGCGATACTAACAGGAAGACCTCACCCAGGATGGACCCCCACCCCCGCACGCACACCCAGACTGGTACTGCGATACTAACAGGAAGACCTCACCCAGGATGGACCCCCACCCCCGCACGCACACCCAGACTGGTACTGCGATAGTAACAGGAAGACCTCACCCAGGATGGACCCCCACCCCCGCACGCACACCCAGACTGGTACTGCGATAGTAACAGGAAGACCTCACCCAGGATGGACCCCCACCCCCACACGCACACCCAGACTGGTATTGCGATACTAACAGGAAGACCTCACCCAGGATGGACCCCCACCCCCGCACGCACACCCAGACTGGTACTGCGATACTAACAGGAAGACCTCACCCAGGATGGACCCCCACCCCCGCACGCACACCCAGACTGGTACTGCGATACTAACAGGAAGACCTCACCCAGGATGGACCCCCACCCCCGCACGCACACCCAGACTGGTACTGCGATAGTAACAGGAAGACCTCACCCAGGATGGACCCCCACCCCCGCACGCACACCCAGACTGGTATTGCGATACTAACAGGAAGACCTCACCCAGGATGGACCCCCACCCCCGCACGCACACCCAGACTGGTACTGCGATACTAACAGGAAGACCTCACCCAGGATGGACCCCCACCCCCACACGCACACCCAGACTGGTACTGCGATACTAACAGGAAGACCTCACCCAGGATGGACCCCCACCCCCGCACGCACACCCAGACTGGTACTGCGATACTAACAGGAAGACCTCACCCAGGATGGACCCCCACCCCCGCACGCACACCCAGACTGGTACTGCGATACTAACAGGAAGACCTCACCCAGGATGGACCCCCACCCCCGCACGCACACCCAGACTGGTACTGCGATACTAACAGGAAGACCTCACCCAGGATGGACCCCCACCCCCGCACGCACACCCAGACTGGTACTGCGATACTAACAGGAAGACCTCACCCAGGATGGACCCCCACCCCCGCACGCACACCCAGACTGGTACTGCGATAGTAACAGGAAGACCTCACCCAGGATGGACCCCCACCCCCACACGCACACCCAGACTGGTACTGCGATACTAACAGGAAGACCTCACACAGGATGGACCCCCACCCCCGCACGCACACCCAGACTGGTACTGCGATACTAACAGGAAGACCTCACCCAGGATGGACCCCCACCCCCGCACGCACACCCAGACTGGTACTGCGATACTAACAGGAAGACCTCACCCAGGATGGACCCCCACCCCCGCACGCACACCCAGACTGGTACTGCGATACTAACAGGAAGACCTCACCCAGGATGGACCCCCACCCCCGCACGCACACCCAGACTGGTACTGCGATACTAACAGGAAGACCTCACCCAGGATGGACCCCCACCCCCGCACGCACACCCAGACTGGTACTGCGATACTAACAGGAAGACCTCACCCAGGATGGACCCCCACCCCCGCACGCACACCCAGACTGGTACTGCGATACTAACAGGAAGACCTCACCCAGGATGGACCCCCACCCCCGCACGCACACCCAGACTGGTATTGCGATACTAACAGGAAGACCTCACCCAGGATGGACCCCCACCCCCGCACGCACACCCAGACTGGTACTGCGATACTAACAGGAAGACCTCACCCAGGATGGACCCCCACCCCCGCACGCACACCCAGACTGGTACTGCGATACTAACAGGAAGACCTCACCCAGGATGGACCCCCACCCCCGCACGCACACCCAGACTGGTACTGCGATACTAACAGGAAGACCTCACCCAGGATGGACCCCCACCCCCGCACGCACACCCAGACTGGTACTGCGATAGTAACAGGAAGACCTCACCCAGGATGGACCCCCACCCCCGCACGCACACCCAGACTGGTACTGCGATAGTAACAGGAAGACCTCACCCAGGATGGACCCCCACCCCCGCACGCACACCCAGACTGGTACTGCGATACTAACAGGAAGACCTCACCCAGGATGGACCCCCACCCCCACACGCACACCCAGACTGGTACTGCGATACTAACAGGAAGACCTCACCCAGGATGGACCCCCACCCCCGCACGCACACCCAGACTGGTACTGCGATACTAACAGGAAGACCTCACCCAGGATGGACCCCCACCCCCGCACGCACACCCAGACTGGTACTGCGATACTAACAGGAAGACCTCACCCAGGATGGACCCCCACCCCCGCACGCACACCCAGACTGGTACTGCGATACTAACAGGAAGACCTCACCCAGGATGGACCCCCACCCCCACACGCACACCCAGACTGGTACTGCGATACTAACAGGAAGACCTCACCCAGGATGGACCCCCACCCCCGCACGCACACCCAGACTGGTACTGCGATACTAACAGGAAGACCTCACCCAGGATGGACCCCCACCCCCGCACGCACACCCAGACTGGTACTGCGATACTAACAGGAAGACCTCACCCAGGATGGACCCCCACCCCCGCACGCACACCCAGACTGGTACTGCGATACTAACAGGAAGACCTCACCCAGGATGGACCCCCACCCCCACACGCACACCCAGACTGGTACTGCGATACTAACAGGAAGACCTCACCCAGGATGGACCCCCACCCCCGCACGCACACCCAGACTGGTACTGCGATACTAACAGGAAGACCTCACCCAGGATGGACCCCCACCCCCACACGCACACCCAGACTGGTACTGCGATACTAACAGGAAGACCTCACCCAGGATGGACCCCCACCCCCGCACGCACACCCAGACTGGTATTGCGATACTAACAGGAAGACCTCACCCAGGATGGACCCCCACCCCCGCACGCACACCCAGACTGGTACTGCGATACTAACAGGAAGACCTCACCCAGGATGGACCCCCACCCCCACACGCACACCCAGACTGGTACTGCGATACTAACAGGAAGACCTCACCCAGGATGGACCCCCACCCCCGCACGCACACCCAGACTGGTACTGCGATACTAACAGGAAGACCTCACCCAGGATGGACCCCCACCCCCACACGCACACCCAGACTGGTACTGCGATACTAACAGGAAGACCTCACCCAGGATGGACCCCCACCCCCACACGCACACCCAGACTGGTACTGCGATACTAACAGGAAGACCTCACCCAGGATGGACCCCCACCCCCACACGCACACCCAGACTGGTATTGCGATACTAACAGGAAGACCTCACCCAGGATGGACCCCCACCCCCGCACGCACACCCAGACTGGTACTGCGATACTAACAGGAAGACCTCACCCAGGATGGACCCCCACCCCCGCACGCACACCCAGACTGGTACTGCGATACTAACAGGAAGACCTCACCCAGGATGGACCCCCACCCCCGCACGCACACCCAGACTGGTACTGCGATACTAACAGGAAGACCTCACCCAGGACGGACCCCCACCCCCGCACGCACACCCATATCCGTGTCAGTTTGGGATCCGTTAGAAAGGCATGGATATTACTGGAATTTCTGGCTTATATGTTGCTGGGTCGATAAGTCGCACCCACCTAATTTGAGAAATATTTAGATTTAGGCCATATATATAGGTTGCACTGGTGTAAAAGTCACACCGTCTGTGTGAGATTCACCTGCGGGTTGCAGCTCCGGTTTCCTGTGTTAATGTTTGTTTGGTGTGTACTTGTGCAGTTTCAGCGGCTCCAGGGGCCGGCGCGATAGCTCAGTCGGCTAGAGCGCTCGCATTGAGTGATCTGGTCACCTGAGAGCCTAACGGCACGTGGGTCGGTGGTTCGAGCCCCGCTGTGGCCATGTCTGAGTGGTCTCAGTATAAAGATCCCATGTCTTTCTTCGTAAAGAGTAGGGGGTTACCCCCGGGGAGATGGCTCCACTCTCCCCTTCCTTCTCCCATTGACGCGATATGACCAAAAGTTTTTAAAGCGTCCTGAATAACCAACCAACCAATCAGCGGCACCAGCTTAACACCCTCAACTAACAGCAATTAAGCAGTGTATATATCGGTGGATGATGCATCAATCACATGGTCAGGGAAACTACAAGCTTTATTACAGCATTTCAAGTGAGCCTGTTGCATTTGTAGGGGAGGGGGGGGGGGCGGATTGAGGGGTCATCCATCCTGATCGTTGGCACAGTGCCCAATTTTTGACTCCTGAAGTGGGGGTGCATGACTGCAACGTTGGATGGTGTAACTTGATACAGCTGCCATCTTAGACTAACCATACACAGCCTTGTTACCAGTAGTTGTCGCAAATACTTGTGTCTAGAATTGACACCGGAGTAATTGGCTTCGTTCGCCGGGTGGGATTTTGATTGGCGGTTTTGCTGGAAGGTAGGGAGCGGGTAGCAATAATATGATCAATTATGTTAGTAACATATCTTAATATCAGTCTAAATGTCTGTATAATCCGACTATCTAAGATACCAGTCATTTGTGGTCTATCATGGGGGTCAATGGTAGGTACCCCTATTATTACTGACCACTTGAGGAGAAATAAAACGGTTATTCAAAAATCCTGGATTAAGTCAGGAATATGATAAGAGAATGTAATATTAGTAAAACCACTATCAATACATGCAGGGTATTAGCCAGAGACCCCCCCTGCCTGCCGAATGTGCGGGCATTTACAATTTTGGGCAGCCAGTTTTTTGGGTAGCCAGGCTCTCAGCACAAAAATGCCTTTTGGTCACAATGTCTAGAAGAAAATCATACTGTTATTAGAATATACCATCGTACTCCATTGTAAATACCATGGTATCAATGTCTACGTATTTGTGTTCATGTTTTTTTTGATAACGAGTACTCCACGGCAGATAAACTTGCAGATAATTAATCGAGATTGTCCCCAACAGGGTGAAGGATGATGACAGAAATGTTACGTTCGGTGACCTACAGAGGTCACCTACGGAGACACACACACACACACGGGATTGACCCCTCAGATCCCGATTTGACCCTTTAGATACAGATTGACCCACCAGATCCAGATTTGACATATTTGATGCACATTGACCCCTCAGATACAGATTGAGCCATCAGATCCAGATTTGACACATTTGATCCAGATTTGATCTCTCAGATCCAGATTTGACCTCTCAGATCCAAATTTGACCCCTTAGACCCATATTTGACCTATCAGATCCAGACTTGGATCCTTAGATCCGGATTTGGGCCCTCAGATCCATGTTTGACCCCATAGATCCAAATTTTACCCATAGATCTAAATTTGACCCATGGATCTAAATTTGACCCATAGATCTAAATTTGACCTCTCTGATCCAGATTTGACCTTTCAGATCCAGATTGGATCTCTTAGATCCAGAGTGGATCTCTTATATCCAGATTGGATCTCTCATATCAAGATTGACCACTCATATCAAGATTGACCACTCAGATCAAGATTCGACCCTCAGATCCAGATTGACACTTAAGATACAGATTTGACCCCATAGATCAAGATTTGGCCTCTCAGATCAAGATTTTACCCGTCAGATCCAGATTAACCCCTCAGATCCCGGAGACACACGCACAGATAAACACACCCCAACGCCACACCCCTCCCTGCCAGTGCACACGTACACATACAGATGTTGAGCAGTATTCCGCCTTACCAGGCCTGTCTCTAAGTTATCACGAGGTGCCGATAGAGCCAGGCAGCATTTGCTGTCTGTGCGGTGTTGCAGCGTATATTAGCGCGGCTGGCACTGGTTGAATAAATTTGGCCAGAAAAGCCCTGACATTGCAAGTTAAGACAATTAATCAAACTATTGTCTTTCCGCCAGGTCCGTATATTGCATAAGTATTCTGGCAATATACATATGTTGTCTGATGTCTGATAGTTAAAAACTGTGCGCACTATACGCGAAAATATACGCTGCAACACCGCACAGACAGCAAATGGTGCCTGGCTCTAACGGCACCCTGTGATAAGTTAGAAATTAAATGAAATGTTGGTGTTTTAGGCCACCTTTGTGCACATACAGGCTAAATTGGGCCAAGGAAACTCCCGGGACGATGAAGGATGAAGGAATGAAACATGCCCCAGATTAAGTGCCCGAGCCCGGATTCGAACCCAGGACCTATTGATCTTCGGTCTAGTGCGCTAACCACTACACCAGGGAGGCCCCCTTGTGATAAGTTAGAGACAGGCCTGGTAATATTCCGCCTTGAAAGGCGACACGGCTGAGTGCACACGATGAGCGAAGCCTGCGGCGGCATTAAATGAGTAGCCCCATAGTCCCATCTTAAAGTTTGATAATTTGTAGTGACCCAACTTATTCGATTTCGGGGCCGGCTCGACAGCTCAGTGGGCTAGAGCGCTCGTAATGAGTGTTCTGGTCACATGAGAGCCTAATGGCACGTGGGTCGGTGGTTCGAGCCCTGCTGTGGTCATGTCTGTGTGGTCGCAGGATAAAGATCCCATGTCTTTCTTCGTAAAGAGTACGGGGTTACCCCCGGGGACATGGCTCCACTCTCCCTTCCTTTTCCCATTGACGCGATATGACCAAAACTGGTTAAAGGTCGCTTGCATGTTGACAGATAAACGCGAAGTTAAAGTTGCATATCGAGTTCTTTCCCGCCAAAACTAAGCCCATGCGAAGTTTATATCAAAATTTGCACAATACTCGATTGTTTGTTTCTATCAATTCAGAAACCTAATAAACATCGCCGTTTCGGCTGTGGTGTGGCAAACGTGTCTATCCCGGGACACCACAGAACTCTGTCGCGGCACTGCTACTTATACTAAAGCATCGCGAAGCACACAAACTGATGACGTTTACCACTAAAATGAAAACTTGTGGTAAATTGAAATCACGGGCAAGGCTAAGAAACACTATTTGGCAGTCTGGCATGGGTGGAATCTTGAAGGACTGATTCTTATTTGTATTTTGACCTCTTCAGTTTTGGCGGGAAAGAACTCGACATGCAGGTTTAAGCTTAATTCGATTTAGAACACGACGCAACTACAGGACGTTAATTATGAGATCGTGTTGTAATTCGATTTACGTCGCGTCCCAATGAATTGCGTTGTGTTGTAAATGGAATTAGTAAATCTACACGATGCAATTATTTGCGGTATGTTTAGTAATTAAAATTAGCACACGACGCAATTCGGCGTTTTTGACGGGCTGATGCTGCATACCCCGCGGTGTTTGAATGAATGTAGGCCTACGTGCAGCAGGGAAGCTTTAACTATGACATTAGAGGTGTGGTCTTGTTGGTTAGAGCAACATTTGTGGGAATGACTCACAGAGTGTTATTGGCGCAAGTGCCCCCAGGCAAGCCCACTTCCCTAGGGGCACAACGGTAACCATGTTAAAATCCTTCGACGTTAGTAGGGAATCGACTGTAGCTTTTATTATAATGTGTGCTGGAACAATCATAGTGTTTACGTATTCTATATACCTTGTTCTATCATCTGACATCAAAATTGAATTGCATGAAAGTCTTGGTTATTAAATATTGCTATTCAACTTTCAAATAGTTGTTTGCACTATTTACTTGTAATTAGATCAGTCTTTAATTATTTGTACATATGATGCATAATAAAGCAAAGAGCAGATTTTGTAAAAATGCTACTGGCAGAAGACCAGACCAGCATAAGTGGGAGGTGGCAGGAGGGAAAGTGGGGTATGGGGCTGTAGAGGGCAGGGGCCTTTTAACAGTTATTATAAATAAAGCAAAGAATAAAATTTGTAAGCTTACTCCTGTCTCTTTATTTTACTGCAGTCAAATGAACTGCACACATAAATACTGGAATAATTAAACTAGATCTATACTGATTTGAGTTGGTTGTAAAGAAAAAACAATTTGGTCATTTAACATAAAACAGAATGTTGGAATGAAAACCGAAACTGTCCCCCTCTAACTTCTAAGAATAATTATAAGGGCATTAAGGCTCTATCGGACACACAGGCGCCGCAGATCGACTAACACAGACCGGGGGGTGGCGGGGGGCCCTACCCCCTCCACTGATTTACTGTGCCTGAGGCTGAGGCTGTGCTAGGCCTATTTTAATTGAAACCGCCCCCGCTATCCACATTTTTATGGATCAGCCCCTAGTGACAACAGGGCAATTCTAGATAAACCAAAAGAATCTAGTCTAGTGATCCTAACAGCGAGTAAATATAGTGGTTACTTCAAAAAATTATCGCTCCTACCTGCATATTAACAGAAAAATCTAGCGCCAAACACTGCGAAATAAAGCGTGATCACACGCCGCGTGATTAAACCGGAAGTCTGTTGGCGGAAAGTAGCGAAAAAAACCGACAAAGCAACGTTAAATTATAATACGACGCTATTTGCATATGTATGAGCTGCACGAAAGAGCAGCCAAAGTAGCCTCTTAACTGCTAATGTCATGATTGACCTCCAACAGTCAACAGAATGTGAAAAATATAGACATTTTATTGTATGATCAAAATAAAACAGTTAAGTAAAGTGAATTGTTTCAAAATACCAGTGTGAAACAATGGAACTGAAGCTCAAACAAACTTCACAATATAGTTTGAAAGTAACATGGTTTATAATCTGTATGGTACATGATGCCTAACTCGACAGAGAGCCTATAGCTGATGCAGTATTGACCCTTGCATGGAGATCAATTTGTTTTTACTTGAATTCCTTGTAATATGGAAAGAAAACAGACTGGGCCAGTTCTGGTAAATATAATACGCTAGCAGTTTAAATGGTTGTGATTTTCAATGTACCTCTTCATATGACCAACTGGTCAAGTCTCTTCCTTCTATGATGACATCTGCCAAGAAGCAGGGCAGGACAAAAAGTTGAGCATGGTTTTCTCTTGCTAGTTTGTCCATATAGGCATGTATGATCTGCATGTATGTAAAAAATAATGTTTATAAGAAAGAAAGAAAATCATCAGAAAAAAATAAGTTATTTGGGTATGTATATAATGATATGTACCATTAAGTTTACACAGAAACCGAATGCATGAACGTCTCGAGAATGACATTTAGTGCAGTGTATGACATCAGCAACATTTCAATTCTTATATTTTTGGCTTACAACGCATGCTGCAAAAGCTTTTCCACAAAATAATGTATACATACATTGTCATTTAGCCATTGCCCAGGCTCAAGAGTTTGGAGATCTGCTGTCGTGGCCTGCCCAACTATCCCAGTGCTTTCCCCAGTCAACGATGGCAATGGTGGATTCTTGGACAGACCATAATGTTGCAAGATGGGATCCAGGAATGCTGTTTTGGTCAGTGAAAGACGATTTCGTCTCTTTTTGTTGACAACAGGTGCTTTGTAAAAGATATAATAAGAGAGGTACATATAGATAATGGTTCCAACTTATATGCTATATATATGCTTATATATGGCACTGTATGTGTAGAATAGCTATCAGACAACATATTAAATATCTGCTACAAAGAAAATTAACTCATCTGAAGTGGCTTACGAAAATGTTCACCAAAGTTTAAGTAAGTAAGTAAGTAGGTTTATTTCGTATAAGAGGCTATCAGGCGCATAGTACATATAGGGTTACATAAATGGTTTTTGCTTACCTTCACTTGAACGTCCGATGTTGTGGCAGGTAGACCCCCTTTTGGCTTGAAGAGTGCCCTCATCATCTCGGCCTTGCGCCCTACGCGCCCAGCTGCTGGGTGACTCGTGGTGTGTCGCTTCAAGTTCTTAAAATCATGGTGTGTTTTTGAGCGCTTGGTTGCTTTATGAGGTTGTTCAAGGGGTAAACCTCCATCCCTTTTCACCATACTTTGACATTCCGCCAAACAGGATTGCAGTTTCTCAAGCCAATGGTGAACTCCTTTCACTTGATCTGAAGGAATTCGATAACTAACGTCTATCATCGTTTTTAGTTTGGAGCGGGCACCCATCAGCAGCGACTTAAAATTGCTCCTTCTGAGAGGCAATGCGCCATCATCACCAGCACCGATATCACCAGCACCGTCATCACCAGCACCGATATCACCAGCACCGTCATCACCAGCACCGTTATCACCATTACCGTTGTCACCAGCACCGTCGTCACCAGCGCCGACGTCATCAGCACCGTCGTCACCAGCACCGGCGTCACCAGCACCGTCATCACCAGCCCCGTCACGATCACAACCGCCACCAGTACCATCGTCACCATCGCCATCACCCTCGTCAACACCACCAGTCACACAACAGTCCTCATCCAGACCAGAAATCAATTGCCAATCGAGGTTGACCACAGGATGATCGCGATACTGCCGACTGACCTCATTCCATCCGCATCCCATGTCAGCCTCCATGACGGCGTAGAAGTGCTTGCAAAGCATTCTGCTCCTCTGATAGCTCGGGCATGAGCAGTTGCAGGACTCGTTGTCGCTGCCAAAAGCTACGGTGTGCTGTGCTCCGTCGTTACCACTGACAGTGAAAACTCCATTGCCAGTACGTACAACAGAGCTCACCTGTAGAGTTTGTAGAATTTGATTTGTTTGTGATTTATTTTATTGCTTCTGTGAATAAAACTAATTTTATTAATTAAGGAACTTTATCAGTTGTAATTGAGAACACTGGGTTATGAAAAATGGGTACCATATTTGTTATGGTATGACGGTTTATTGTGAAGACGACTTGAAATATTGTCGAATTATTTCACTTGTAATGAAACAGCAGAATTGAAAGTTAGCAAAGACATGTATAAAAATCCCTTCAAGGAGTACCTGGTCTGGGTCTATGCCTTCTATTTTCTTCCAGGCATCTTCAAAGAACCAGCGTGGCCGGTCCTGGAGCCAATGAGGTAACGTTTCTCGCCACTTGCGATGCATGCCGCAGCTTCGAACGTTTAGTTCTGTGTATCTATTGCGATTATGATAGATGCGATATATAAACGATAAACTACATATTAGATGATATATTGCAAATATTTGATGATATATTTTATGCGCGGGTTACCCCCGGGGACACTGCTCGACTCTCCCCTCCTTCGTCCATTGACGCGATATGACCGTAAGTGGTTAAAGCGTCCTGAATATACAACTAAACATTTTATATGGCCGCGATATCATATTCAAGTGAAAGACTTGCGGGTCTGGTGATATTTAGGGCGTTACATTCTATTGTATTAATGTTCCATGAGGCGTCTTGTTTGAGATTCCATCTGATCAAGTATCATAAAAGACGGCATTAATATATCAAATATTGTTACTGGGAACAAACCTTCTGTATTTATGCGGCAGGAACTTGTGAATAATTGTATCCAAAAGTTCGCTTAAACTGTACTGCCGCTTGCCTTGGAGAAAACCGTGTTTGAGCTCTTCGTTCATACGCTCGACTCCGTTGTTGGTATGGACAGCCAGCAGAAGATCCTCTGGCCTGAAGGCATTGGACCAGCGCTGTAAAATTGATGACATTTCTATGATTGTTGGGTAGTATGTTTTTGTGAATTTGTCAATTGTGTGGTCTCACAAGCTACACAAGTTTCTATCGCGAGATAATTGGAGGGTCGGATTCAAATATTAATATATTAATGTTTAGCGAAATATAAATCTTTATTGTGGGGTCATTTTTAACGAAAATCGTTTACATTGTTTCAATTTACTATGTCTATTTGACATACTGTATGTACTTTTATCTCCGGCAGCCAGACTTTGTCCAACCAGGTAAAAAGTTTTTCGTTGGACTTGATGGTCTTGTGTTGCATCAAAGTGGCGCGTGCTTCGGCAAGCTGATTCTGGTCAGTTGCATTGGCCACATTTCTCATCAGAGTCTTGACTGTATCCATACTGTCTTGTGACACTCCATTGCTAGACTTGGACAACCATCTCACCCATGCCTGCTCTCTATGGAAGTCACAGAGGAAGACTTGGATGCCTGTAAGTAAGAAGTAGATCCATAGAGCTTAATAACTCATTTACATGACGCCCCTAGCATAAAGCAATAGCCAGCAGTTGCCCGCTATTCTCTCGATTGGTTTGCATTCGATGTGACTTGTTGCAAGTTGTTTAAAGTAATATAAATAGATGTGTAGACATTTCAGTGCAAGTGACTTAATTCTGAAACTACAATTGTTAATATGGTGCATAATTGCAGAAAGGTATCCATGTATACAGGCAGACCGGTGGTAATGAATTACCCCTTTTATCGCACTTGATTACATTGCTTAGTTAACGGCAGTCCTGATTACATTGTAAAACAACCCTTGCTAAAATAACCTGGCTTAAATAGGTTTTAATTGCTATTCCCTCACAGTACAATTTAATTTGTCAGCCTAATTCAATGTTTTGTAATAGCACATTTTACCAGAAAAAACTTCTTCCAGGGCAACTATTTCCTCATGGCAGAAATCTACCATGCCGAACTTAGGATTGACAGCTGGATTCCAGTCGCGAATGATGGTTAATGCCTCCCTGATGGCCTCTGACGTTTCTTGTTCGACCACAAAAAGACCGACCACTTGGTAGTCCACATTTGTCCGGACGACCAGGAAAAACAATGGAAGGGCGTATCTATGGAAAAAGGAATTGCTGAGTAAACAGCGACATTCAGTAAACAGGTGGTGTTTTAAATAAAAATAGTGTTAAACCTAAAAAGATGATTACATTTCCAAGGTTAAGTACGTTAATTTCTGAAATGCTATCATTATGAATATAAATTAACTAATAAGTTAATTAGGTGTATCGCTCATAAAGCGAGTAAGTTAAATCACCTGCAGGTCCTGTAGGTTGCATCTAAGAGCAAAAGTTCTGGAGCGTATCGCCGATACAGCCGTTTCATATGTTGACTCTGAAGCGACATATGGTAGGAATTTGTTGTTTACCAGCAAACGAGTATAACGATTATTAAACTAGCATAATAGTTGTCATTTGCTGCTGCCGTGTAAGATTTTGTTGTTCCTATTTTTGTATCTTTGTTAACATTGACAATATATCTAATCCTAGTTGGTACGTAAAGGTTAATATTTATCTTAATCACCTGATACACGAAGAGAAACTTCTGTCCATCTATATGACAATTTTTCACATCCGAAACGTTGGTGTCTAGGTCAATTTCGTTTTCTTCCACTTGAGATTCGCCTGTTGTGGTTTTTGCCGTTGCAACTGGTTCGTCCGGATATGTTGTCGTTGCCGTCGCTTTTGTGCATGGCCGGTAGAAACTGTTGTCTTTTTCGGGGAGGTGTTCCAGGAGGTTTATAACATTTTCTTGATCGATTTTTGAATAGCGTCGTTGTAGCTTGTATTTCGTTATGAGATTAGAAATATCTTTTGGAAGTGGGTAATATCTACAACGACAAGATATATGATGATAAGAGTCCAAAATAATGGGAAAATGTTAATCTGTGTCAAACCTATGATATGGCTTGTAATTATGACTTGATATTTGTATCTATATTGAGATATATGGCTTGACGCAGTTAATGGAAATAATGCGGCATATATAGGCACATTTCTCTAGTTTCTCTAGTTTCTCTAGTTTAGGTAGACAACATTTATGAATTAACATATTTTTACTTTTGAAAGGTTGATAACTGTCCTGCCTACCGTCTCCTGGTACTGGGTGGGGCCTCCTCTCCAGCCAGCAAGGTGTTCTGCACAAACTCTCGAACACAAGCTTCAATGTCCCGGCGGTTCGTCATGCCCTGGCCAAGCAGCTGAAGAACTTTATCCTGCACCTCCTTCGCAACGGGTTCGCTAAAGCCACTCATCTAGACGTCAAATCGATTACGATGAATAATTTTTACATATGTGTGTCATTATTGATGACAGGTGGAGCTAACCGAGCGTAGTGTAGATACATGTTGTGCTAATTTCAAGTTAGGCGTAGCACAATATGGTAAGCTAAAGCGTAGTACGAAGTATACAGTAACGAGCTCGTCTGCTATTATTATGTAGATGTTGAATAATGGTATGCTAATAAAGTTTTTCGGCTTATATTGATATCATGTGTGTAAAAAGTGGTCCTGGGTAATATATGGTCTGGTCAAATTAGCTTGTGTTCGGAAGATTTACTTACTTCACCACTTAGATGGTACTTGTGCTCAACCGGAGAAGCTAGGCGCACGAGATATTGTGTCTTCACCGTTGGCTTCACCGTTGAATTCCATTCCTTCTCAATTTGCTGTTTAACTGTCCTCTTTAAAGCTCTGTCGTTGCTCGAAATCTAATGACGGAAAGAATGGCTGCTTAATAATACCTTCAGTTGCCAAAAGTTTAGGTTCAAATTTGCTTAATAGACATCGCTAATAAAATGTTACACATGTAGCTGTACTTGGGCATCAGTAGCCTCGACCCTGATTGAAAGGTGATGAGAGTAAGTTGGTTCCAGTGCCCTAACGTGCACCGGATGTGAACGGTGTGTACATTTCATTGGAATAGGCATATCCCTATCGGCACACTCGGAAGTTCCCTGTCACGTGTTGCGGGCCCGGGGCGGGATACCGAACCTGGCCCAAAGAAATGCGCCCACTATTTCATGCCACACCGGTAAGGTGAAGGTCGCGCCGGAGGGATCCGTTGTTGTCAGAATAGTTTATCTGTTTCGAACCAGTGGCGCCACCGTATGTCAAAATGGGGCAAAGCAGAATGCGGTGTCACGCATAATCGCAAGTCGAATAAGCGCATATGTAATGGGCAGTTTCAGAAGGCAGATGACAGGCTGCGTATTGAATAGCGGCATGTTGCATTTGACAATGTGCATACTGCATTTGACAATGTGCATGCTGCATTTGACAATATTCACATTGCATTATGCAATGTGCATGCTGCATTTGACAATATTCACATTGCATTATGCAATGTGCATACTGCATTTGACAATATTCACATCGTATTATGCAATGTGCATACTGCATTATGCAATGTGCATACTGCATTATGCAATGTGCATACTGCATTATGCAATGTGCATACTGCATTATGCAATGTGCATACTGCATTTGACAATATTCACATTGCATTATGCAATGTGCATACCGCATTTGACAATACTCACATTGCATTATGCAATATGCATACTGCAGTTTACAATATTCACATTGCATTATGCATAATGAATTGTGAATTATGACCCTAATATCATTCCATAACGGAAAGAGGGGAAATGGGGTAGCCCCGTTGCATGACCCCCCCCCCCCCCACCCCACCTAGCTATTCCGCTGTGGGCCGCGCCGGAGCGGGCTCTCTCGTCTCCGTATCGTGTGAGGCCTCCAAGTCAGAGAAACTCGTTTCCGGACTAGGGGCGAGGGAGGGGGTGGGGGTGCGACTATGTGGCCCAATACCGCCCGCCCCTCCCTCTGTCATTTTACGATGCCTGTGAATTTAGATATCTGTATTTTTTAACTGCAAAACTATTTAAAAACAGCATTAAATCAGTCGGGGGCGGATCTAGGAATTTGGAAAGGGGAGGGGGGGTGCTCTCTAAAAACTTGCGGCCGGGGTGGGGGGGGGGGTACTCAAAGAATCCGACTTTGACAGTGTATGTTCAAGTTCCCAAGGGAGGGGGGGGGGATTGGTTTCAACCCCCCTGACCCCACCTCTAGTTCCGCCCCTGATCTTAGCAGTATCTTCCTGTTGGAAGTTGGAATTAATGTGGTGAAAAATTTCTTCTATCACTATATACATGTATAATATATATATCATAATAATATCTGTCCTGCTAAAAGCCTTACCTGGCTCTAAGGTCACATGGTGTTGTTACATGACGGCATACATGCTGCTTAGAGGGAGGCCTAATAAGCTTACAAACATGCCCCCCACCCTACCTCCTGCAATCAAATGGTATGCCCCTTTTACAGCTATAATGGGTCACCTGTTTGTTTTTTTAAACATTGGTCATGTAAACTTTGATTGTTCAGCAACATTCAGGTCATAAAGATCAATATAAAATTATCTGCATCAACCTATTAAATTAATATTTTACTTTTATTAAGTATCATTATAAGTATTATCATAGATTATGTATCATCAAAATTATAAGTGTTATCATAGATTATGTATCATCATAATTATAAGTGTTATCATAGATTATGTATCATCATAATTATAAGTATTATCATAGCTTATGTATCATCATAATCATAAGCCTGTCATATTAAATATTTTTGCACATTATTACGTTTAATTGTTTAAAAGTAATCAATAAACATTTTACTGTATCACTCCTCTCACATGCTGCGTCTTATAGTGAAAAGCTTTTTTTTGTTAGGTGATTTTATCTTTTAGTGAAATAGAAATTTGTATTATGTTATTTGGTGAAAGTTACAGGTTTTGATTAGAGAAAAAAGCTATTTATATAGTTCTATAGCGCATAAAATTACAGGTTCATTAACAGTTTTGTACATGTTTATGCAGGCTTCTCTTCACTTAGAAAAAGAATCTAGGGAGTTAACATTTCATGGTCACACACATTCATAATAATTAAGTTTAGTCTACCAGACATTAACTTAAGCCTCAAATATCAAATAAATCATCAACAGGAAATTTTAAGTACTAGATACCGGTATTTGCTTCAAAGAGTAAAAATTATAATAAAATAAAACAGATTATAAATTTTTTTTATACAGTTATAACTGTAACTACATATATACATAAAGATGAGATTGCATGAGAACATTACTGGATAGTTTTGCAGCAAAAAAAAGTGTGCTGCACGTATAACATGGAATATATCTGTTTCCCTGGGAATACTGGTAATTAGAAAGGTATTTTGTGCTGCAGCAATTCCTTCAGTTTCAGGAGTTCAGGAGATTTATATGTGTGCGTGAAGAAAAAAATTATATTAACAAAACATCAGCCAAATTCGATTAAAGAATGACAAACACATTTGATTGAAAGCATTAATAAGTATTATTTCATGAAACTAAATGAAAAACATTTCGTCTAATTATTCTTAGGTAGCATTGATGTAAATCAACAATGGCTACCAAGTTTTCCTAATGACCCAGCTCATATTTCAAAAAAATCCCAGGCTTATTTCATTTCAAAATCTTGCATTAGCATGCATTCGAACTGTGCTTCACTGTGATAATCATGAAACAGCATCCTGTGATGGCTCCAGATGTGGTGTCTTGGTCTTGACAAAGCACCATTCTCGCAAGTTTAACCTCTCACGAAACAGTAACACTGAAGGGTTAACATGAGTTGGTTCTTCTCCATGTGTTCAATAGTCCAGTGCCTCAACCAGCCTCTTGACAATATGCTGTGAATATAAAAGTTACTTTTATATATTAGGGGTTTCACAGATTGATCATAAATTTGATACATGATTATATGTAATGAGGTACTGGGCCAAGCTCCCATCATGGGAGTTTTGGTGATGCAGTGTATGATTAAACAAAGGTATCTAAGTAGAGCAGACAACTATGTACAATTCTCTCAGACAAAGTAAATTACCCAGGTGAAAAATAGTAATACTTGCTGCTTAACACTTGATCATCTGAGTTTACTATACAGAGCCATACTCTGCTCATATGGCTCATATGTCATATTGCTCAGTCAGTTGCTTAAAAATCATGCTTAATTGTACTTCACATTAACGACAATAATAACATGTTCTATACACTTCACTCATGTGGTTATGTGCATGTCATGTACATATGAAGTCCTTACACAGAGACTATACCAGAAATAGATTATAACACCACCGAATTTAGATAAGAATTAAGGAATAAACAGGATTATTTAAGGCTAAAACCCTTCAAGTAAGACATAACAGGAATATATAAATATCCACACCTATTCTAAATGCCTCAATAGCATTTGGCAAATGAATATTGTCTGGAGGTCTGCAAATATCTGCAGCATAGCTCTTCATGCATCTAAAAGACAAAAACACAGATAAGTTTATTAAATTGTTGCAATAATTTTATGATTGTTGGGTATGGTGGGGAGAGGTAAAATCATATGCTGTGCCCTTTTATATTGACACACCACTGATATTACAGCTGCATAAAAAACATCATTAATTTAAAATTCAAAATTTGGCACAAATTAATCAAAGGCATTTAATTGCATCTGTATACCTAATGAAGTTAGCTTATATACTCATAATCATATGTAATGAAAACATAAAGAATTAAATATAACTGAAATTTACCTGCAATTTCCAGCATAGATGTTACTTCTGCCAGCTTATTTCTTCGCTGGTGTATAACCGAATTGACAGTGACACCACTGTCATTTCTCTTGGGCGGTCACTGAAGGCATCAGCTGATCAGCCCCCCCCCCCCCCCACCCCCCCGCTGAACTGGAAAGTAAACATTCTCGATTTTCGCGAAACGTCCGCCTGATCGGAGGTTTCTTCCACGTATTTCCGCCTACAATCACATTATTTTTTTCCTAAATAACCATGCGTCTGCTTTTCTTTCCTGGTTGTTTCGTTTATATGCGTTAAAAGTATTTTAGGATTTTTTTTAAAATCTTATTTCAGCCAAAACTCTTTCACTTTCTCCAAAACTTTCAACAGGGGCTAAGATCTTACCTGCACAGCCAGACGGGTGGGGAGGAGGGGGGGGGGGGTGGAGGGGGGTGAGGCGCTCTAGGCCAATGAGAATGCTTGTGGTTGTTATTGAACCACTGGCTGAAGGAGGGTGGGGTGGGGATGGAGAAGGGAAAAGTTTGCTGGATCAGAGAGAGGCAGTGGGGAGGAGAGGTACAAAACTGCTTATAGTCTAGTCAGTACGAAACTGAACGAAGAGTATGTGGGATTGGGGGGAGTGATCTTTGGCATGAGCTCTACTGAATGACAATGACACAACCGACAAATATTAAATACTCATTCTCTTAGAGTTTTGCTAAAGCAATGTCTGGCAGTATGTAAACACATGGAGCTAAACTGGATGATTTCATGAATAAACATCAAGCCTCATATACCGTGGTCCGCCGCCCATGTGACTGGTCACGAGTAGTTAGTTGTTCAATTGTTGCTCACTTCAACTTGCAAGTTTGTTGGTTGTAGTCTTTATATCCATTGTGGCATTGCCTCCATAAAAACCTCCAGTGGGCTAGAGCGCTTGCCTTAAGTGCTCTCGCCACCTCAGAACCTAACGACACGTGGATCGGTGGTTCGCGCCCCGCTGTGGCCAGGTCTGTGTGGTTGGTTGCTTATTGAGGACGCTTTAACCATTTTTGATCATATCGCGAGATTACCGATCTATGTGGGTTAAGGGCCACAGGGAGGGGGGCACATTTTCATAGGCTGAATATAGTCATGACCAATTGTCCCCTTAGTTCACTATTAGATAATTGATCCAGGTGGTTTAGGGGGCATGGAGAAGGGGGGGGGGCATGTTGTCATGGGCTGAATATAGCTATGACCAGGTGTCCCCTAGCTTAGCACAAGATTACCGATCTATGTGGATTAAGGGACATGTGGAGGAGGGGGGGGGGGCGGTGACTTGAAGTGTGCCGGGTTAAGGTTGATCCCGAGGAAGAAGATGTGGTTTGGATTATGTTGCATCCACTAATAGTCGATACCTACCAATGTATATAAATGTGTGCAAATAAAAAAACACTATTTTACAGTTATTATTTCTTCCGGCAGGCAGCAACGCAAATACAGTCATACATGTATCTAATGCCGAAACCACATCAACAGCCAGATAACAACAGCCATACTTCTATTTTGTTCTTTATTCACCCGTCTCAGCGTGCAGGCGGCAGCAACACACATACTGTCAGACATACATCTAACATGTGTAATGCCAAAACCACACAGTGTGAAGGCCTTTCTCAAAATTTATGCATGCGGCACCAGAACGAGGCTGCCCGCGCAGCACCGCGAAGCGTCGGTGGCAACATGGCGCACTGATGTGTTCCCTACTGTGTTAGTGGCAGCTAAAAACAGCTTCCACCAATTGCTCAAGGACAAAAAAATACGCCAAGAATGGATGGTAATAATCCGAAGTGATGGCGGGCCTAATTTTTAGGTATTCGTTCACTTATTGCCACTGTTATTTAATAAGAATAGTCGCATGTATCGCCTAAAATTGAGTTTACTTGGGACTACAACGCTGACCCTACATTGCACAGTCACTAACAGTAACACGTCGTCGCTTGGCAAGGCCTACCGGTATCCTATCTGGATATTGCATGGTCTAGTGAAAATGACATTGAAACCAGATGGCCCTTCGAGATCCCGCCTTGCCCAAGGCCAATGATAGTCACAATTTTGTTTCTTGGCTTTGTGTGACAGATTTATTTTTTTACCCTTGACACTAAACAGTGAGGTATGACGCATGGATTGACTCAACTACAACAACTCAGTAGCTTGAAAAGAGCTAAATGAAGGAAGTTCAATCATTATTTGATTATTTAAAATGGTTCAAACTAAATTGAAACACATAATTCTCTCTGGAGCCATCTCTTTCTTGGGGGGCTACCCCATGGAGTACTGTGGTGGGGATATGTTAATATATGTAATTCTGCATGTATTTACTATTCCTCTTTCTGACAGATTACAACTAGCACTGATGTGCTGGGAGCAATTTACCAAAGACGATTTTAATTGGAGAAAGACCTGGTGCCATTCCCTCCAGACTCACGTCAAGTTTGGGTGCATAATAGAGTGAACATTACTGTGGTTTATATCGTCCGCATATATTCTTACCCACTATATAACATATGGGAGCTAGAAAAAGACATCGTGCTGTAAACAAAACATATCAACATGATTAGGTGTGTTTCTCATGACATTGTAAGACCCACATACATACACATCCGACACATATACCACTGAAGCTGTCCAAGAGAAGCCTCAAGTGATAGAAAAATTCTGACACAGGTGCAAATGAAAAGCAATTCCCCGGAAAAAAATACAAGAACCTCAGTCAAACTTGATGAGAAAATAAATCGTCATTGGGCGTTTTGGACTTTTACAATGGTATTATAATCGTTTGTAAAAGGCTTTTCTAATTACCATGTGACTCGAACCGTCAGCCCAGCATCTTCAGGTTGCAAAGACTCCTGTAATGCTATGCCTACAACCGGCATCCACTGCTTGAACGATAATAATTAATGCAATTATAATGTAACACGAAGCATTATTATTATTGCAATAGTAATATTTTTAATTCGAATATTAATTGATCAATTGCACTTAATCGTCTCAACCCGATTTATTTATTAGCCATAGCTAGACGATCCGTGGAGTGACCCCCAGATTTTAGATGTTCCATTACAAGCTTCTGGATCATGCTGTTGTCATCAGCCTCAGTGTACTTTTTCAAATGCCAGGCTCGTGTACTGAAGGGTATCTTGGGACGTTTTGGAATACGCCAGGACTTGCTTTCATGACAGTTTCAAACTTGCCTCTCATGTTATGGATATAAACTTTGAACTTTAAACGTTGAACTAGCCTTTGCTGGTGTGGTTATGTCCTGACGATTTACTACACTTTGTGACATATTCTTCAACAAATGTAAATATATAGCCAAGAACGAAAAAGAGTCACGATCGCTCTGTTTAACCGACGGATTATGCGAAACACCCGAGAGGTTAGTGCCAGTCGCCATGTTATAGCGCCGCATGCAGTAGGACCGCTGCCATGGTAGCCTCGTTGTGGATTATTCATGAGATAATATTAAGAAGGGTCCGGGGCCGTCTAGACGCGTCGCCCAGTCCCGCAACCAGTCTGACCATGCAGGCGTCTTATCTGGCCATGCAGACGTCGGTGAGTGGTGGGTGGGAGCACCATGGCTTAGCCAGTAATCGCCCCGGCCTGGCCGCCGTGTGTTGGCGTAGGCAAGGAGACTTGGTGGGTAAGTGGGATAGGGGTGGGTGGGGGGGTTAGGGCTAGCCCTAGCCTATAGAGGGGGTGGGGGTAGGCCCTAGCCTATAGAGGGGGTGGGGGTAGGCCCTAACCTATAGAGGGGGTGGGGGTAGGCCCCAGCCTATAGAGAGGGTGGGGGTAGGCCCTAGGATCTCTCGGGCCAGGACTGGCTAATCCATCCTCACCGAGTAGGTTCTTCCACAGCCCCACCTCCGCTCGCTCCGTCTGAGTGAGCTGGCCACGCAGCGGGGGGCTGTGGAGGAGACTAGTGGGAGAGCAGCCATTTGTTATTGGGCCGTCACCCGGTCCCCGCACACACACCCGTCTGGCTGTGCAGGCGTCTGGCCGTGCAGCTGCGCGCCCAGACGGGTAAGAACTTAGCCCCTTATTAAAACTTTGTCAAGGGCGGCCATAATGCACCCGCTGAGCTAAAGTTAGCACAGCCAATGAGAATATTCGAAACAGGCAGAGTGCGTTGACCAATCCCTGCCAACCTTAGATTAGCCGTTTACAGCCTCACATGGAGCGAGCGGAGGTGGGGCTGTGGAAGAGCCTACTGCCCTAGTGTCACTCGCCTCTCGACCCAAGGTCTCACCCTTCTCTGTTTTCTGGCCCTCTTTCTTTTCATTCTTCTGTTTTGCTGAATAACTTGGAGCATTACCATGTTGTTTGTAGCCTGCTGTCTGTTCATCTGCAGTTGCCATTTCATTAGCTGAAGTCTGTTCCAGTAGTTGTTGACGACGAGATCCATGATGTGTGTCCTTCTAGGGATGAGGCACCAAGTGATTTGAAACAAATGTTATCCCACTTTTATACTACCCTAGTGCTGCCGCGACTCACCGTGGCCCCAGAAGGCCACAGTCACCCCCGGTTGCCTACGGATGACCCCGGTAGCTTGCACGGTGCTACTACGGTGAAGCCCGGTTGTACTACGGTGGCACTAAGGTTTCACGAGGTTTGAAAATACCGGGCCTCGGTCCCGGTTCATGCCGGTAGTTTTGAACAGTTCAAAACCACCGGGGCAACCTACGGCATTCCGGAGCTGTCCAGTGACAAAGAAGCCAGCCTCAGTTTCGTGTTCATGAGTGGGAACGAGGCCAGCCCTATTGGTTTTGTCGCGACGTTATTGTCGGTTTTTTTATTGCGATCTCTACAGCGAATCCACAACACACCAGGCAGCGGTCTCTAAAATCTTTATTCTTCTCTTGATATCATATACAACTGGCCTGTCGGCCAAGTTGGAACTTCCACACAACCCTACCCCGCCGTGACCCCGCTCGCGCACTTCGCAGAGTCGGACACCACTCAGCCAATCCCGAGAGAGCGCGGGACTCGGCGAGTCCCCCTGGGAAAGCCACCCCCCCCTCGTTTAACCATTGAAAGATCGAACAAAATCACGTTCACAACACAACGGCAACAAGACAGACAATAAAATATTGCACAGAGTATACCTTTAATTTATTATTTCGGTGTAGGGTTTGTTTGAGGGGAGGGAGTGATTGGTCCGTTCTGCGTCTGAGGCGGGGGGTGTGTGGTGTGAGGGGGATATGGGGGGGGGGTTTCCTCGGGGGGTGGGTGTGTGAAGGGAGGGGGTTGTTCGCTCCGTGTGTATGTGAGGGGAGGTGGGGGGGGGGGGGTCCGTCCAGGGTGTGTGTGTGAAGGAGAGTTTGTCCTGGGGGTGCATAAAAAAGGGGGAGTCCCGTGCGGGGGCGGGGTGGGGGGTCCATCCGGTGTGTGTGTAAACGAGAGGGGATGGTTGTTCTAGGGGTGCGTAAGGAGAGGGCGGCGGAAGTTCTTCCAAGGTGTGTAGGATGGGGGAGATGAGAGATTGCATCCTTGGTGTAATATATTTCTTGACATTGTATGCCACAGAAGGGGGTCTGTTCGGGCTGGGTGTGAAGGGGATGGCTGCTTGAGGGAAGGGGCGGGGCGGGAGCGGAGGGGGGTCGGGGTGTCAGTCCCGGGCGCGAATGAGGGGGAATAGTGGGGATTGCGTCCTGGGTGCATGTGGGGGGGGGGGGGGTGTCTGTCAAGTGTGTGTGTATGAAAGGGGAGGGGGTGATTGTCCTAGGGGTGCGTAAGGGGAGGGCGTGCTGGTATGTAAGAGAAGGGGGTTCCGTTCGGACTGTAAAGGGGTGCGGGTAGGTGTCCTGGGTGTGGGTGAGGGGGGACGGGGGGAGTCATGGGCGTTTGATGGGGTTGGATCAGTCCCGGGTGTGTGAAGGGTAGGGGGTGGGGGTACGTTTACGTATGTGAGGGAGAGCCTTCTGTTGGTTTTTTTAATGGGAAGAGGGTGATTGCCCTGGGTTTATGCATGAGGGGAAGGGGCGTTTTTCGACATATGACCCAATGATGCACTGTTTGACATTTTTTTATTTTAATTCTTCTCAGAAACGGTTTCGTGTAAGCTTTTACATTCAATTCATTTATTACAATCAAAGCTTCCGCCGTGTATCAGATAATGTGAACATACTACAATGCGGTTGTCAGTTGATGCCGATTTTGCATGACGTGTCTACGAGACCTGTCGGTTCTTGCAGTCAATGTTCTATTCGACTAGACAACTATCATTTACACTGCAATGTTGGCGCAGTTTCAACAGTTCGATTGCCAGCTTTTCATCCGCGCTCAGACAGCGATTGTTCCTGCAGAAGTACGTTGCAACGTTGTAATAGGTCTGGCTATTATTACTGCCGCCACGACAGAGGAAAGGATGCCTCATCCTGCTGTAGCGGTTGATTCATAGAACCCGTTGACAGGAGGCAGTTGTATCGTTATTGGTGGACGTCAGGAAGGCTAGATGCAGCCCGGAATAACCCGAAAACACCTTTCATCCGCTGTATATTAAAAGAACATTTTCATTCAAAAACAATTTTCAAGCAATATACAATATTTAAATGCGGGTAAATGCAACACCGTATTAATTATATAACTAAATCTGATATGTTGATCAGGCATAGCCATAGATGCGATAATAACAAATAACCTTAAGTGTCCATACGTCTTATGACTGTGTGGTCTGTACTAGGGTCTTATGTACCGCCATTCCACAAGCTTGGTTATGGTTAAGGCAAGGGGTTAAGGGATTAGAGGAGGTTAGTTAGTGGTTAGGGGTCAGCGGATTACGGGTTAGGGTCAGGGACAAGGGTCGAATGTTAGGGTACGCAGAGCGAGGTAACATAGCAAGTGGAATGGCGATGAGAGAAAATGAGACACAGACATACGTCTGCTCAAACTTGCGGACACAATTAAGTTGTTCATTTATTCGACTCTTCACCGGCAACGCCAAAAAACAAGCAGCGTAGACTGTCAATATACAACGATTCTGAATTATTTAAATTCAATTAATATTTACTTGATAGATACTAACACCACACATCTCGTATTTATAAAGGGTTTACAAGGACTATTTTAGATAGTATAGTCAAATTATACTCCCTTTTTAGTACTTCTCCCTCCGGAAGCCCGCAGCTCCTGGTTTTCTATGACTGCAAGCACCTGCGATACAAGAGGATCAATACCAAAATTCGAGCACATTCGATGAGTCTTTACCGAGACATCCCTTCACTGTCTCGATCATGATACCATTAAGATTATAAGCTCATAACCAATAGCAGGATTGATTACCACATGCCATATCTACAATACACTACAGCATGGTCCGTTACTTCATACCGTCTATCCGAGAGGACAGCATGATATTCTTACTGTCATGATGAATCTCGTGGAAAAATGGTCTACGAGCTCTATTTACGACTTTACATTAAAAGGATCCCCTGTAAGGCCTACCACCGCCGCAATGTTCCAGGTCCTGGTCGCCTTTGGCCACTGTCATCTGTAATAATGAAAGCACAATTCGAAGATTAGTTCACATTCCACCAGTCTTTACAGAGACATTCCTTCGCTGTCTCGATCGTTATGGGGATCATAACATTAAGATTATAAGCTCGTAAACGATAGCAGGATTCATTACTCCGTGCCATCTATAAAATATGCTACAGCATGATCCATTACTTCATACCGTCTATCCGAGAGTACAGCATGATATTCTTACTGTCATGATGAATCTCATGGAAAAATGGTCTACGAGCTCTATTTACGACTTGATATTAAAAGGATCCCCTGTAAGGCCTACCACCACCGCAATGTTCCAGGTCCTGGTCGCCTTTGACCCCTATCATCTGTAATAATGAAAGCACAATTCGAAGATTAGTTCACATTCCACCAGTCTTTACAGATCCATGCCTTCGCTGTCTCGATCGTTATGGGGATCATACCATTAAGATTATAAGCTCGTAAACGATAGCAGGATTCATTACTCCGTGCCATGTATAAAATATGCTACAGCATGATCCATTACTTCATACCGTCTATCCGAGAGTACAGCATGATATTCTTACTGTCATGATGAATCTCATTGAAAAATGGTTTACGAGCTCTATTTACGACTTGATATTAAAAGGATCCCCTGTAAGGCCTACCACCGCCGCAATGTTCCAGGTCCTGGTCGCTTTTGGCCCCTATCATCTGTAATTAAAAAAAATTAAGGCACAATTCGAAGATTAGTTCACATTCCACCAGTCTTTACCGAGACATTCCTTCACTGTCTCGATCGTTATGGGGATCATACCATTAAGATTATAAGCTCGTAAACGATAGCAGGATTCATTACTCCGTGCCATGTATAAAATATGCTACAGCATGATCCATTACTTCATACCGTCTATCCGAGAGTACAGCATGATATTCTTACTGTCATGATGAATCTCATTGAAAAATGGTTTACGAGCTCTATTTACGACTTGATATTAAAAGGATCCCCTGTAAGGCCTACCACCACCGCAATGTTCCAGGTCCTGGTCGCCTTTGGCCCCTATCATCTGTAATAATGAAAGCACAATTCGAAGATTAGTTCACATTCCACCAGTCTTTACAGAGACATTCCTTCGCTGTCTCGATCGTTATGGGGATCATACCATTAAGATTATAAGCTCGTAAACGATAGCAGGATTCATTACTCCGTGCCATGTATAAAATATGCTACAGCATGATCCATTACTTCATACCGTCTATCCGAGAGTACAGCATGATATTCTTACTGTCATGATATTCTTACTGTCATGATGAATCTCATGGAAAAATGGTCTACGAGCTCTATTTACGACTTGATATTAAAAGGATCCCCTGTAAGGCCTGCCGCCGCCGCAATGTTCCAGGTCCTGGTCGCCTTTGGCCGCTATCATCTGTAATAATGAAAGCACAATTCGAAGATTAGTTCACATTCCACCAGTCTTTACCGAGACATTCCTTCACTGTCTCGATCGTTATGGGGATCATACCATTAAGATTATAAGCTCGTAAACGATAGCAGGATTCATTACTCCGTGCCATGTATAAAATATGCTGCAGCATGATCCATTACTTCATACCGTCTATCCGAGAGTACAGCATGATATTCTTACTGTCATGATGAATCTCATTGAAAAATGGTTTACGAGCTCTATTTACGACTTGATATTAAAAGGATCCCCTGTAAGGCCTACCACCACCGCAATGTTCCAGGTCCTGGTCGCCTTTGGCCCCTATCATCTGTAATAATGAAAGCACAATTCGAAGATTAGTTCACATTCCACCAGTCTTTACAGAGACATTCCTTCGCTGTCTCGATCGTTATGGGGATCATACCATTAAGATTATAAGCTCGTAAACGATAGCAGGATTCATTACTCCGTGCCATGTATAAAATATGCTACAGCGTGATCCATTACTTCATACCGTCTATCCGAGAGTACAGCATGATATTCTTACTGTCATGATGAATCTCATGGAAAAATGGTCTACGAGCTCTATTTACGACTTGATATTAAAAGGATCCCCTGTAAGGCCTGCCGCCGCCGCAATGTTCCAGGTCCTGGTCGCCTTTGGCCGCTATCATCTGTAATAATGAAAGCACAATTCGAAGATTAGTTCACATTCCACCAGTCTTTACCGAGACATTCCTTCACCGTCTCGATCGTTATGGGGATCATACCATTAAGATTATAAGCTCGTAAACGATAGCAGGATTCATTACTCCGTGCCATATATACCATACACTACAGCATGATCCATTACTTCATACCGTCTATCCGAGAGTACAGCATGATATTCTTACTGTCATGATGAAATCTCATGGAAAAATGGTCTACGAGCTCTATTTACGACTTGATATTAAAAGGATCCCCTGTAAGGCCTACCACCACCGCAATGTTCCAGGTCCTGGTCGCCTTTGGCCCCTATCATCTGTAATAATGAAAGCACAATTCGAAGATTAGTTCACATTCCACCAGTCTTTACAGAGACATTCCTTCGCTGTCTCGATCGTTATGGGGATCATACCATTAAGATTATAAGCTCGTAAACGATAGCAGGATTCATTACTCCGTGCCATGTATAAAATATGCTACAGCATGATCCATTACTTCATACCGTCTATCCGAGAGTACAGCATGATATTCTTACTGTCATGATGAATCTCATGGAAAAATGGTCTACGAGCTCTATTTACGACTTGATATTAAAAGGATCCCCTGTAAGGCCTGCCGCCGCCGCAATGTTCCAGGTCCTGGTCGCCTTTGGCCGCTATCATCTGTAATAATGAAAGCACAATTCGAAGATTAGTTCACATTCCACCAGTCTTTACCGAGACATTCCTTCACTGTCTCGATCGTTATGGGGATCATACCATTAAGATTATAAGCTCGTAAACGATAGCAGGATTCATTACTCCGTGCCATGTATAAAATATGCTGCAGCATGATCCATTACTTCATACCGTCTATCCGAGAGTACAGCATGATATTCTTACTGTCATGATGAATCTCATTGAAAAATGGTTTACGAGCTCTATTTACGACTTGATATTAAAAGGATCCCCTGTAAGGCCTACCACCACCGCAATGTTCCAGGTCCTGGTCGCCTTTGGCCCCTATCATCTGTAATAATGAAAACACAATTCGAAGATTAGTTCACATTCCACCAGTCTTTACAGAGACATTCCTTCGCTGTCTCGATCGTTATGGGGATCATACCATTAAGATTATAAGCTCGTAAACGATAGCAGGATTCATTACTCCGTGCCATGTATAAAATATGCTACAGCATGATCCATTACTTCATACCGTCTATCCGAGAGTACAGCATGATATTCTTACTGTCATGATGAATCTCATGGAAAAATGGTCTACGAGCTCTATTTACGACTTGATATTAAAAGGATCCCCTGTAAGGCCTGCCGCCGCCGCAATGTTCCAGGTCCTGGTCGCCTTTGGCCGCTATCATCTGTAATAATGAAAGCACAATTCGAAGATTAGTTCACATTCCACCAGTCTTTACCGAGACATTCCTTCACCGTCTCGATCGTTATGGGGATCATACCATTAAGATTATAAGCTCGTAAACGATAGCAGGATTCATTACTCCGTGCCATATATACCATACACTACAGCATGATCCATTACTTCATACCGTCTATCCGAGAGTACAGCATGATATTCTTACTGTCATGATGAAATCTCATGGAAAAATGGTCTACGAGCTCTATTTACGACTTGATATTAAAAGGATCCCCTGTAAGGCCTACCACCACCGCAATGTTCCAGGTCCTGGTCGCTTTTGGCCCCTATCATCTGTAATAAAAAAAAATTAAGGCACAATTCGAAGATTAGTTCACATTCCACCAGTCTTTACAGAGACATTCCTTCACTGTCTCGATCGTTATGGGGATCATAACATTAAGATTATAAGCTCGTAAACGGTAGCAGGATTCATTACTCCGTGCCATCTATAAAATATGCTACAGCATGATCCATTACTTCATACCGTCTATCCGAGAGAACAGCAGGATATTCTTACTGTCATGATGAATCTCATGGAAAAATGGTCTACGAGCTCTATTTACGACTTTATATTAAAAGGATCCCCTGGGCACTGACGGATTGGGAAAGAGGGGGGAGGGGCGAGTGGATATCTTGCAAGGGCTATAGGCGTGCGCCAAAACTTGTTGTGGATTCCGCCATGGGTGGGGGGGGGGCGGTGGAGGGGAGGTGCACTTGGGGACACCAACAAGGGCCGCCGCGACGGACACCCAGGGATGTCGGAGAGGGGTAGTGGAGCCACCAGACTGGTGGAAAATGATGGGCACCAACGAAAACGGTGCCAATGGACTTCGAAAGGGGTTAGTGGCGAAAGCCAAAGCCAAGGACAGTGCGCTCGACAATAGCCGAACAGGCCACCAATTAGGCCTAGGGCTGCCAGCACGGGAACCAAGGGAGCGGGACGGATTCATGAAATGTATCTCAGTTTAAAGCAGTTGTCTAAAATTCAACATTGCGGTGAAATCCTTACCCTTGCTTTGTATCTCATGTCAGTAGACTAAGGTTGGCAAGTAACCAGTACTCACCCATTCCAAGACGAGTCGTCATGTGCACGCTGCTACCGGTGGCTGGGGTCGACCTTGTTCCCGGTCATGGGCAGCATCTGGAAATCAAGATGCTGAAAAAACAAGACACAATATATTACCCGACCAAATGGTGCGTCGTCTCCTCTTGTTCCGGGGGTCTCTTCTCCTTGAGTCGTCGAAATCGGATCTGGTCGTAGGGAAGGCAAAGATTAGCTTGGATGGGTACATTGGTGCACATATGGAAAGGATAACAAACAACACCGAATGGATAATTAGCCATATTGGCATAGATTGATATGCTTGCCTAATTAGATAGCGTACATGGTCATATTATTCGCATCGTTGGGACATAAAGACCGACAAAGGATCTTTGCAAAGTTTGATTTCAATGACGTCGAAACAACTGCACGTGTCACACACTTACGTCGTCCTGGGCGCGACGGCAGCCAATGGTTCCTCCTCGTCTCGGGCTGTTGAGTCTGCATCTGATCAGAGGGAGTGTCCACAACAATATAGTTAGGATTGGTATATTTGGTCACCTTGTCCCATACTTGTAATAGTTGTACACGTGACCAACCACAGCCTAAAGAAGATTAATAACAGATTACAGAAAATATCCCTTAAGTCTTCGTTCGGGTGTGATAATACCAACTGTATGTGGTTAATACCAACTAAGCAAACTCAATACATAATAATTGAGCTGCATATCAAAGAGGATGAATTGTTGGTTCGTTGTAGTTTTTTTTACTGAATTAAACTTAATGCAATTCGTACAAACACTTACAATCACACGCGTGACGTAATCTACGGTCGTCCATGACAGACATGGGTAGCCGTGTCCGTTCCTGGAATGAAATATATACATGTATATCACTAGAAGTCAGTTTCAACTCACCAATGAAAGGCGATGACCTCACGGGTGGTGTGGGGAAGCTTGTTGCAGTTGACTGTGGGGGGGGGGGGGGGGGGAGGGGGAGGTGCACTGACGGACACCAACGAAAGGGGTGCCAATAGACTTCAGGAATGTATTTTGGTGGACGGCAGAGCCAAACAAACACATTTGATTAAAGACGCTAGCAATTAGACCACGTGGCATCTCGATGGACACCAGTGGAGGGGGATAGGGCGGGATACGGGAGTCAGACTGGTGGGCACTGACGGATTGGGAAAGAGGGGGGGAGGGGCGAGTGGATATCTTGCAAGGGCTATAGGCGTGCACCAAAACTTGTTGTGGATTCCGCCATGGGTGGGGGGGGGGGGGCGGTGGAGGGGAGGTGCACTTGGGGACACCAACAAGGGCCGCCGCGACGGACACCCAGGGATGTCGGAGAGGGGTAGTGGAGCCACCAGACTGGTGGACAATGATGGGCACCAACGAAAGAGGTGCCAATGGACTTCGAAAGGGGTTAGTGGCGAAAGCCACAGCCAAGGACAGTGCGCTCGACAATAGGCGAACAGGCTACCAATTAGGCCTAGGGCTGCCAGCACGGGCACCAAGGGAGCGGGACGGATTCATGAAATGTATCTCAGTTTAAAGTAGTGGTCTAAAATTCAACATTGCGGTGAAATCCTTACCCTTGCTTCGTATTTCATGTCAGTAGACTAAGGTTGGCAAGTAACCAGTACTCACCCATTCCAAGACGAGTCGTCATGTGCACGCTGCTACCGGTGGCTGGGGTCGACCTTGTTCCCGGTCATGGGTAGCATCTGGAAATCAAGATGCTGAAAAAACAAGACACAATATATTACCCGACCAAATGGTGCGTCGTCTCCTCTTGTTCCGGGGGTCTCTCTTCTCCTTGAGTCGTCGAAATCGGATCTGGTCGTAGGGAAGGCAAAGATTAGCTTGGATGGGTACATTGGTGCACATATGGAAGGGATAACAAACAACACCGAATGGATAATTAGCCATATTGGCATAGATTGATATGCTTGCCTAATTAGATAGCGTACATGGTCATATTATTCGCATCGTTGGGACATAAAGACCGACAAAGGATCTTTGCAAAGTTTGATTTCAATGACGTCGAAACAACTGCACGTGTCACACACTTACGTCGTCCTGGGCGCGACGGCAGCCAATGGTTCCTCCTCGTCTCGGGCTGTTGAGTCTGCATCTGATCAGAGGGAGTGTCCACAACAATATAGTTAGGATTGGTATATTTGGTCACCTTGTCCCATACTTGTAATAGTTGTACACGTGACCAACCACAGCCTAAAGAAGATTAATAACAGATTACAGAAAATATCCCTTAAGTCTTCGTTCGGGTGTGATAATACCAACTGTATGTGGTTAATACCAACTAAGCAAACTCAATACATAATAATTGAGCTGCATATCAAAGAGGATGAATTGTTGGTTCGTTGTAGTTTTTTTTACTGAATTAAACTCTAATGCAATTCGTACAAACACTTACAATCACACGCGTGACGTAATCTACGGTCGTCCATGACAGACATGGGTAGCCGTGTCCGTTCCTGGAATGAAATATATACATGTATATCACTAGAAGTCAGTTTCAACTCACCAATGAAAGGCGATGACCTCACGGGTGGGGTGGGGAAGCTTGTTGTAGTTGACAGTGGGGGGGGGGGGGAGGGGGAGGTGCACTGACGGACACCAACGAAAGGGGTGCCAATAGACTTCAGGAATGTGTTTTGGTGGACGGCAGAGCCAAACAAACACATTTGATTAAAGACGCTAGCAATTAGACCACGTGGCATCTCGATGGACACCAGTGGAGGGGGATAGGGCGGGATACGGGAGTCAGACTGGTGGGCACTGACGGATTGGGAAAGAGGGGGGAGGGGCGAGTGGATATCTTGCAAGGGCTATAGGCGTGCACCAAAACTTGTTGTGGATTCCGCCATGGGTGGGGGGGGGGGGGTGGAGGGGAGGTGCACTTGGGGACACCAACAAGGGCCGCCGCGACGGACACCCAGGGATGTCGGAGAGGGGTAGTGGAGCCACCAGACTGGTGGACAATGATGGGCACCAACGAAAGAGGTGCCAATGGACTTCGAAAGGGGTTAGTGGCGAAAGGCCACAGCCAAGGACAGTGCGCTCGACAATAGCCGAACAGGCTACCAATTAGGCCTAGGGCTGCCAGCACGGGCACCAAGGGAGCGGGACGGATTCATGAAATGTATCTCAGTTTAAAGTAGTGGTCTAAAATTCAACATTGCGGTGAAATTCTTACCCATGCTTCGTATCTCATGTCAGTAGACTAAGGTTGGCAAGTAACCAGTACTCACCCATTCCAAGACGAGTCGTCATGTGCACGCTGCTACCGGTGGCTGGGGTCGACCTTGTTCCCGGTCATGGGCAGCATCTGGAAATCAAGATGCTGAAAAAACAAGACACAATATATTACCCGACCAAATGGTGCGTCGTCTCCTCTTGTTCCGGGGGTCTCTCTTCTCCTTGAGTCGTCGAAATCGGATCTGGTCGTAGGGAAGGCAAAGATTAGCTTGGATGGGTACATTGGTGCACATATGGAAGGGATAACAAACAACACCGAATGGATAATTAGCCATATTGGCATAGATTGATATGCTTGCCTAATTAGATAGCGTACATGGTCATATTATTCGCATCGTTGGGACATAAAGACCGACAAAGGATCTTTGCAAAGTTTGATTTCAATGACGTCGAAACAACTGCACGTGTCACACACTTACGTCGTCCTGGGCGCGACGGCAGCCAATGGTTCCTCCTCGTCTCGGGCTGTTGAGTCTGCATCTGATCAGAGGGAGTGTCCACAACAATATAGTTAGGATTGGTATATTTGGTCACCTTGTCCCATACTTGTAATAGTTGTACACGTGACCAACCACAGCCTAAAGAAGATTAATAACAGATTACAGAAAATATCCCTTAAGTCTTCGTTCGGGTGTGATAATACCAACTGTATGTGGTTAATACCAACTAAGCAAACTCAATACATAATAATTGAGCTGCATATCAAAGAGGATGAATTGTTGGTTCGTTGTTTTACCTAATTAGTCTTTTTTACTGAATTAAACTCTAATGCAATTCGTACAAACACTTACAATCACACGCGTGACGTAATCTACGGTCGTCCATGACAGACATGGGTAGCCGTGTCCGTTCCTGGAATGAAATATATACATGTATATCACTAGAAGTCAGTTTCAACTCACCAATGAAAGGCGATGACCTCACGGGTGGGGTGGGGAAGCTTGTTGTAGTTGACAGTGGGGGGGGGGGGGGGGAGGGGGAGGTGCACTGACGGACACCAACGAAAGGGGTGCCAATAGACTTCAGGAATGTGTTTTGGTGGACGGCAGAGCCAAACAAACACCTTTGATTAAAGACGCTAGCAATTAGACCACGTGGCATCTCGATGGACACCAGTGGAGGGGGATAGGGCGGGATACGGGAGTCAGACTGGTGGGCACTGACGGATTGGGAAAGAGGGGGGAGGGGCGAGTGGATATCTTGCAAGGGCTATAGGCGTGCACCAAAACTTGTTGTGGATTCCGCCATGGGTGGGGGGGGGGGGGCGGTGGAGGGGAGGTGCACTTGGGGACACCAACAAGGGCCGCCGCGACGGACACCCAGGGATGTCGGAGAGGGGTAGTGGAGCCACCAGACTGGTGGACAATGATGGGCACCAACGAAAGAGGTGCCAATGGACTTCGAAAGGGGTTAGTGGCGAAAGCCACAGCCAAGGACAGTGCGCTCGACAATAGCCGAACAGGCTACCAATTAGGCCTAGGGCTGCCAGCACGGGCACCAAGGGAGCGGGACGGATTCATGAAATGTATCTCAGTTTAAAGTAGTGGTCTAAAATTCAACATTGCGGTGAAATCCTTACCCTTGCTTCGTATCTCATGTCAGTAGACTAAGGTTGGCAAGTAACCAGTACTCACCCATTCCAAGACGAGTCGTCATGTGCACGCTGCTACCGGTGGCTGGGGTCGACCTTGTTCCCGGTCATGGGCAGCATCTGGAAATCAAGATGCTGAAAAAACAAGACAATATATTACCAGACCAAATGGTGCGTCGTCTCCTCTTGTTCCGGGGGTCTCTCTTCTCCTTGAGTCGTCGAAATCGGATCTGGTCGTAGGGAAGGCGAAGATTAGCTTGGATGGGTACATTGGTGCACATATGGAAAGGATAACAAACAACACCGAATGGATAATTAGCCATATTGGCATAGATTGATATGCTTGCCTAATTAGATAGCGTACATGGTCATATTATTCGCATCGTTGGGACATAAAGACCGACAAAGGATCTTTGCAAAGTTTGATTTCAATGACGTCGAAACAACTGCACGTGTCACACACTTACGTCGTCCTGGGCGCGACGGCAGCCAATAGTTCCTCCTCGTCTCGGGCTGTTGAGTCTGCATCTGATCAGAGGGAGTGTCCACAACAATATAGTTAGGATTGGTATATTTGGTCACCTTGTCCCATACTTGTAATAGTTGTACACGTGACCAACCACAGCCTAAAGAAGATTAATAACAGATTACAGAAAATATCCCTTAAGTCTTCGTTCGGGTGTGATAATACCAACTGTATGTGGTTAATACCAACTAAGCAAACTCAATACATAATAATTGAGCTGCATATCAAAGAGGATGAATTGTTGGTTCGTTGTTTTACCTAATTAGTCTTTTTTACTGAATTAAACTCTAATGCAATTCGTACAAACACTTACAATCACACGCGTGACGTAATCTACGGTCGTCCATGACAGACATGGGTAGCCGTGTCCGTTCCTGGAATGAAATATATACATGTATATCACTAGAAGTCAGTTTCAACTCACCAATGAAAGGCGATGACCTCACGGGTGGGGTGGGGAAGCTTGTTGTAGTTGACAGTGGGGGGGGGGGGGGGAGGGGGAGGTGCACTGACGGACACCAACGAAAGGGGTGCCAATAGACTTCAGGAATGTGTTTTGGTGGACGGCAGAGCCAAACAAACACCTTTGATTAAAGACGCTAGCAATTAGACCACGTGGCATCTCGATGGACACCAGTGGAGGGGGATAGGGCGGGATACGGGAGTCAGACTGGTGGGCACTGACGGATTGGGAAAGAGGGGGGAGGGGCGAGTGGATATCTTGCAAGGGCTATAGGCGTGCACCAAAACTTGTTGTGGATTCCGCCATGGGTGGGGGGGGGGGGGCGGTGGAGGGGAGGTGCACTTGGGGACACCAACAAGGGCCGCCGCGACGGACACCCAGGGATGTCGGAGAGGGGTAGTGGAGCCACCAGACTGGTGGACAATGATGGGCACC
>OZ025264.1:34455044-34620630 GCA_964019135.1 Arenicola marina | reverse complement strand
CGTTAGTGCCCATCATTGTCCACCAGTCTGGTGGCTCCACTACCCCTCTCCGACATCCCTGGGTGTCCGTCGCGGCGGCCCTTGTTGGTGTCCCCAAGTGCACCTCCCCTCCACCGCCCCTCCCCCCCACCCATGGCGGAATCCACAACAAGTTTTGGTGCACGCCTATAGCCCTTGCAAGATATCCACTCGCCCCTCCCCCTCTTTCCCAATCCGTCAGTGCCCACCAGTCTGACTCCCGTATCCCGCCCTATCCCCCTCCACTGGTGTCCATCGAGATGCCACGTGGTCTAATTGCTAGCGTCTTTAATCAAATGTGTTTGTTTGGCTCTGCCGTCCACCAAAACACATTCCTGAAGTCTATTGGCACCCCTTTCGTTGGTGTCCCGTCAGTGTACCTCCCCCTCCCCCACCCCCCCCCCTGTCAACTACAACAAGCTTCCCCACCCCACCCGTGAGGTCATCGCCTTTCATTGGTGAGTTGAAACTGACTTCTAGTGATATACATGTATATATTTCATTCCAGGAACGGACACGGCTACCCATGTCTGTCATGGACGACCGTAGATTACGTCACGCGTGTGATTGTAAGTGTTTGTACGAATTGCATTAGAGTTTAATTCAGTAAAAAAAACTAATTAGGTAAAACAATGAACCAACAATTCATCCTCTTTGATATGCAGCTCAATTATTATGTATTGAGTTTGCTTAGTTGGTATTAACCACATACAGTTGGTATTATCACACCCGAACGAAGACTTAAGGGATATTTTCTGTAATCTGTTATTAATCTTCTTTAGGCTGTGGTTGGTCACGTGTACAACTATTACAAGTATGGGACAAGGTGACCAAATATACCAATCCTAACTATATTGTTGTGGACACTCCCTCTGATCAGATGCAGACTCAACAGCCCGAGACGAGGAGGAACCATTGGCTGCCGTCGCGCCCAGGACGACGTGAGTGTGTGACACGTGCAGTTGTTTCGACGTCATTGAAATCAAACTTTGCAAAGATCCTTTGTCGGTCTTTATGTCCCAACGATGCGAATAATATGACCATGTACGCTATCTAATTAGGCAAGCATATCAATCTATGCCAATATGGCTAATTATCCATTCGGTGTTGTTTGTTATCCCTTCCATATGTGCACCAATGTACCCATCCAAGCTAATCTTTGCCTTCCCTACGACCAGATCCGATTTCGACGACTCAAGGAGAAGAGAGACCCCCGGAACAAGAGGAGACGACGCACCATTTGGTCGGGTAATATATTGTGTCTTGTTTTTTCAGCATCTTGATTTCCAGATGCTGCCCATGACCGGGAACAAGGTCGACCCCAGCCACCGGTAGCAGCGTGCACATGACGACTCGTCTTGGAATGGGTGAGTACCGGTTACTTGCCAACCTTAGTCTACTGACATGAGATACGAAACAAGAGTAAGGATTTCACCGCAATGTTGAATTTTAGACCACTACTTTAAACTGAGATACATTTCATGAATCCGTCCCGCTCCCTTGGTGCCCGTGCTGGCAGCCCTAGGCCTAATTGGTAGCCTGTTCGGCTATTGTCGAGCGCACTGTCCTTGGCTGTGGCTTTCGCCACTAACCCCTTTCGAAGTCCATTGGCACCTCTTTCGTTGGTGCCCATCATTGTCCACCAGTCTGGTGGCTCCACTACCCCTCTCCGACATCCCTGGGTGTCCGTCGCGGCGGCCCCTTGTTGGTGTCCCCAAGTGCACCTCCCCTCCACCGCCCCCCCCCCCCCACCCATGGCGGAATCCACAACAAGTTTTGGTGCACGCCTATAGCCCTTGCAAGATATCCACTCGCCCCTCCCCCCTCTTTCCCAATCCGTCAGTGCCCACCAGTCTGACTCCCGTATCCCGCCCTATCCCCCTCCACTGGTGTCCATCGAGATGCCACGTGGTCTAATTGCTAGCGTCTTTAATCAAATGTGTTTGTTTGGCTCTGCCGTCCGCCAAAACACATTCCAGAAGTCTATTGGCACCCCTTTCGTTGGTGTCCCTCAGTGCACCTCCCCCTCCCCCCCCCCCCCCACTGTCAACTACAACAAGCTTCCCCACCCCACCCGTGAGGTCATCGCCTTTCATTGGTGAGTTGAAACTGACTTCTAGTGATATACATGTATATATTTCATTCCAGGAACGGACACGGCTACCCATGTCTGTCATGGACGACCGTAGATCACGTCACGCGTGTGATTGTAAGTGTTTGTACGAATTGCATTAGAGTTTAATTCAGTAAAAAAAACTAATTAGGTAAAACAACGAACCAACAATTCATCCTCTTTGATATGCAGCTCAATTATTATGTATTGAGTTTGCTTAGTTGGTATTAACCACATACAGTTGGTATTATCACACCCGAACGAAGACTTAAGGGATATTTTCTGTAATCTGTTATTAATCTTCTTTAGGCTGTGGTTGGTCACGTGTACAACTATTACAAGTATGGGACAAGGTGACCAAATATACCAATCCTAACTATATTGTTGTGGGACACTCCCTCTGATCAGATGCAGACTCAACAGCCCGAGACGAGGAGGAACCATTGGCTGCCGTCGCGCCCAGGACGACGTAAGTGTGTGACACGTGCAGTTGTTTCGACGTCATTGAAATCAAACTTTGCAAAGATCCTTTGTCGGTCTTTATGTCCCAACGATGCGAATAATATGACCATGTACGCTATCTAATTAGGCAAGCATATCAATCTATGCCAATATGGCTAATTATCCATTCGGTGTTGTTTGTTTTCCTTTCCATATGTGCACCAATGTACCCATCCAAGCTAATCTTTGCCTTCCCTACGACCAGATCCGATTTCGACGACTCAAGGAGAAGAGAGACCCCCGGAACAAGAGGAGACGACGCACCATTTGGTCGGGTAATATATTGTGTCTTGTTTTTTCAGCATCTTGATTTCCAGATGCTGCCCATGACCGGGAACAAGGTCGACCCCCAGCCACCGGTAGCAGCGTGCACATGACGACTCGTCTTGGAATGGGTGAGTACTGGTTACTTGCCAACCTTAGTCTACTGACATGAGATACGAAGCAAGGGTAAGGATTTCACCGCAATGTTGAATTTTAGACCACTACTTTAAACTGAGATACATTTCATGAATCCGTCCCGCTCCCTTGGTGCCCGTGCTGGCAGCCCTAGGCCTAATTGGTAGCCTGTTCGGCTATTGTCGAGCGCACTGTCCTTGGCTGTGGCTTTCGCCACTAACCCCTTTCGAAGTCCATTGGCACCTCTTTCGTTGGTGCCCATCATTGTCCACCAGTCTGGTGGCTCCACTACCCCTCTCCGACATCCCTGGGTGTCCGTCGCGGCGGCCCTTGTTGGTGTCCCCAAGTGCACCTCCCCTCCACCGCCCCCCCCCCCACCCATGGCGGAATCCACAACAAGTTTTGGTGCACGCCCATAGCCCTTGCAAGATATCCACTCGCCCCTCCCCCCCTCTTTCCCAATCCGTCAGTGCCCACCAGTCTGACTCCCGTATCCCGCCCTATCCCCCTCCACTGGTGTCCATCGAGATGCCACGTGGTCTAATTGCTAGCGTCTTTAATCAAATGTGTTTGTTTGGCTCTGCCGTCCACCAAAACACATTCCTGAAGTCTATTGGCACCCCTTTCGTTGGTGTCCGTCAGTGCACCTCCCCCTCCCCCCCCCCCACTGTCAACTACAACAAGCTTCCCCACCCCACCCGTGAGGTCATCGCCTTTCATTGGTGAGTTGAAACTGACTTCTAGTGATATACATGTATATATTTCATTCCAGGAACGGACACGGCTACCCATGTCTGTCATGGACGACCGTAGATTACGTCACGCGTGTGATTGTAAGTGTTTGTACGAATTGCATTAGAGTTTAATTCAGTAAAAAAAACGAATTAGGTAAAACAACGAACCAACAATTCATCCTCTTTGATATGCAGCTCAATTATTATGTATTGAGTTTGCTTAGTTGGTATTAACCACATACAGTTGGTATTATCACACCCGAACGAAGACTTAAGGGATATTTTCTGTAATCTGTTATTAATCTTCTTTAGGCTGTGGTTGGTCACGTGTACAACTATTACAAGTATGGGACAAGGTGACCAAATATACCAATCCTAACTATATTGTTGTGGACACTCCCTCTGATCAGATGCAGACTCAACAGCCCGAGACGAGGAGGAACCATTGGCTGCCGTCGCGCCCAGGACGACGTAAGTGTGTGACACGTGCAGTTGTTTCGACGTCATTGAAATCAAACTTTGCAAAGATCCTTTGTCGGTCTTTATGTCCCAACGATGCGAATAATATGACCATGTACGCTATCTAATTAGGCAAGCATATCAATCTATGCCAATATGGCTAATTATCCATTCGGTGTTGTTTCTTATCCTTTCCATATGTGCACCAATGTACCCATCCAAGCTAATCTTTGCCTTCCCTACGACCAGATCCGATTTCGACGACTCAAGGAGAAGAGAGAGACCCCCCGGAACAAGAGGAGACGACGCACCATTTGGTCGGGTAATATATTGTGTCTTGTTTTTTCAGCATCTTGATTTCCAGATGCTGCCCATGACCGGGAACAAGGTCGACCCCAGCCACCGGTAGCAGCGTGCACATGACGACTCGTCTTGGAATGGGTGAGTACTGGTTACTTGCCAACCTTAGTCTACTGACATGAGATACGAAGCAAGGGTAAGGATTTCACCGCAATGTTGAATTTTAGACCACTACTTTAAACTGAGATACATTTCATGAATCCGTCCCGCTCCCTTGGTGCCCGTGCTGGCAGCCCTAGGCCTAATTGGTAGCCTGTTCGGCTATTGTCGAGCGCACTGTCCTTGGCTGTGGCTTTCGCCACTAACCCCTTTCGAAGTCCATTGGCACCTCTTTCGTTAGTGCCCATCATTGTCCACCAGTCTGGTGGCTCCACTACCCCTCTCCGACATCCCTGGGTGTCCGTCGCGGCGGCCCTTGTTGGTGTCCCCAAGTGCACCTCCCCTCCACCGCCCGCCCCCCCACCCATGGCGGAATCCACAACAAGTTTTGGTGCACGCCTATAGCCCTTGCAAGATATCCACTCGCCCCTCCCCCCTCTTTCCCAATCCGTCAGTGCCCACCAGTCTGACTCCCGTATCCCGCCCTATCCCCCTCCACTGGTGTCCATCGAGATGCCACGTGGTCTAATTGCTAGCGTCTTTAATCAAAGGTGTTTGTTTGGCTCTGCCGTCCACCAAAACACATTCCTGAAGTCTATTGGCACCCCTTTCGTTGGTGTCCGTCAGTGCACCTCCCCCTCCCCCCCCCCCCCCCCCCACTGTCAACAACAACAAGCTTCCCCACCCCACCCGTGAGGTCATCGCCTTTCATTGGTGAGTTGAAACTGACTTCTAGTGATATACATGTATCTATTTCATTCCAGGAACGGACACGGCTACCCATGTCTGTCATGGACGACCGTAGATTACGTCACGCGTGTGATTGTAAGTGTTTGTACGAATTGCATTAGAGTTTAATTCAGTAAAAAAAACGAATTAGGTAAAACAACGAACCAACAATTCATCCTCTTTGATATGCAGCTCAATTATTATGTATTGAGTTTGCTTAGTTGGTATTAACCACATACAGTTGGTATTATCACACCCGAACGAAGACTTAAGGGATATTTTCTGTAATCTGTTATTAATCTTCTTTAGGCTGTGGTTGGTCACGTGTACAACTATTACAAGTATGGGACAAGGTGACCAAATATACCAATCCTAACTATATTGTTGTGGACACTCCCTCTGATCAGATGCAGACTCAACAGCCCGAGACGAGGAGGAACCATTGGCTGCCGTCGCGCCCAGGACGACGTAAGTGTGTGACACGTGCAGTTGTTTCGACGTCATTGAAATCAAACTTTGCAAAGATCCTTTGTCGGTCTTTATGTCCCAACGATGCGAATAATATGACCATGTACGCTATCTAATTAGGCAAGCATATCAATCTATGCCAATATGGCTAATTATCCATTCGGTGTTGTTTGTTATCCTTTCCATATGTGCACCAATGTACCCATCCAAGCTAATCTTTGCCTTCCCTACGACCAGATCCGATTTCGACGACTCAAGGAGAAGAGAGACCCCCGGAACAAGAGGAGACGACGCACCATTTGGTCGGGTAATATATTGTGTCTTGTTTTTTCAGCATCTTGATTTCCAGATGCTGCCCATGACCGGGAACAAGGTCGACCCCAGCCACCGGTAGCAGCGTGCACATGACGACTCGTCTTGGAATGGGTGAGTACCGGTTACTTGCCAACCTTAGTCTACTGACATGAGATACGAAACAAGAGTAAGGATTTCACCGCAATGTTGAATTTTAGACCACTACTTTAAACTGAGATAAATTTAATGAATCCGTCCCGCTCCCTTGGTGCCCGTGCTGGCAGCCCTAGGCCTAATTGGTAGCCTGTTCGGCTATTGTCGAGCGCACTGTCCTTGGCTGTGGCTTTCGCCACTAACCCCTTTCGAAGTCCATTGGCACCTCTTTCGTTGGTGCCCATCATTGTCCACCAGTCTGGTGGCTCCACTACCCCTCTCCGACATCCCTGGGTGTCCGTCGCGGCGGCCCATGTTGGTGTCCCCAAGTGCACCTCCCCTCCACCGCCCCCCCCCCCACCCATGGCGGAATCCACAACAAGTTTTGGTGCACGCCTATAGCCCTTGCAAGATATCCACTCGCCCCTCCCCCCTCTTTCCCAATCCGTCAGTGCCCACCAGTCTGACTCCCGTATCCCGCCCTATCCCCCTCCACTGGTGTCCATCGAGATGCCACGTGGTCTAATTGCTAGCGTCTTTAATCAAAGGTGTTTGTTTGCCTCTGCCGTCCACCAAAACACATTCCTGAAGTCTATTGGCACCCCTTTCGTTGGTGTCCGTCAGTGCACCTCCCCCTCCCCCCCCCCCTGTCAACTACAACAAGCTTCCCCACCCCACCCGTGAGGTCATCGTCTTTCATTGGTGAGTTGAAACTGACTTCTAGTGATATACATGTATATATTTCATTCCAGGAACGGACACGGCTACCCATGTCTGTCATGGACGACCGTAGATTACGTCACGCGTGTGATTGTAAGTGTTTGTACGAATTGCATTAGAGTTTAATTCAGTAAAAAAAACTAATTAGGTAAAACAACGAACCAACAATTCATCCTCTTTGATATGCAGCTCAATTATTATGTATTGAGTTTGCTTAGTTGGTATTAACCACATACAGTTGGTATTATCACACCCGAACGAAGACTTAAGGGATATTTTCTGTAATCTGTTATTAATCTTCTTTAGGCTGTGGTTGGTCACGTGTACAACTATTACAAGTATGGGACAAGGTGACCAAATATACCAATCCTAACTATATTGTTGTGGACACTCCCTCTGATCAGATGCAGACTCAACAGCCCGAGACGAGGAGGAACCATTGGCTGCCGTCGCGCCCAGGACGACGTAAGTGTGTGACACGTGCCGTTGTTTCGACGTCATTGAAATCAAACTTTGCAAAGATCCTTTGTCGGTCTTTATGTCCCAACGATGCGAATAATATGACCATGTACGCTATCTAATTAGGCAAGCATATCAATCTATGCCAATATGGCTAATTATCCATTCGGTGTTGTTTGTTATCCTTTCCATATGTGCACCAATGTACCCATCCAAGCTAATCTTTGCCTTCCCTACGACCAGATCCGATTTCGACGACTCAAGGAGAAGAGAGACCCCCGGAACAAGAGGAGACGACGCACCATTTGGTCGGGTAATATATTGTGTCTTGTTTTTTCAGCATCTTGATTTCCAGATGCTGCCCATGACCGGGAACAAGGTCGACCCCAGCCACCGGTAGCAGCGTGCACATGACGACTCGTCTTGGAATGGGTGAGTACTGGTTACTTGCCAACCTTAGTCTACTGACATGAGATACGAAGCAAGGGTAAGGATTTCACCGCAATGTTGAATTTTAGACCACTACTTTAAACTGAGATACATTTCATGAATCCGTCCCGCTCCCTTGGTGCCCGTGCTGGCAGCCCTAGGCCTAATTGGTAGCCTGTTCGGCTATTGTCGAGCGCACTGTCCTTGGCTGTGGCTTTCGCCACTAACCCCTTTCGAAGTCCATTGGCACCTCTTTCGTTAGTGCCCATCATTGTCCACCAGTCTGGTGGCTCCACTACCCCTCTCCGACATCCCTGGGTGTCCGTCGCGGCGGCCCTTGTTGGTGTCCCCAAGTGCACCTCCCCTCCACCGCCCGCCCCCCCCACCCATGGCGGAATCCACAACAAGTTTTGGTGCACGCCTATAGCCCTTGCAAGATATCCACTCGCCCCTCCCCCCTCTTTCCCAATCCGTCAGTGCCCACCAGTCTGACTCCCGTATCCCGCCCTATCCCCCTCCACTGGTGTCCATCGAGATGCCACGTGGTCTAATTGCTAGCGTCTTTAATCAAAGGTGTTTGTTTGGCTCTGCCGTCCACCAAAACACATTCCTGAAGTCTATTGGCACCCCTTTCGTTGGTGTCCGTCAGTGCACCTCCCCCCCCCCCCCCCACTGTCAACTACAACAAGCTTCCCCACCCCACCCGTGAGGTCATCGCCTTTCATTGGTGAGTTGAAACTGACTTCTAGTGATATACATGTATATATTTCATTCCAGGAACGGACACGGCTACCCATGTCTGTCATGGACGACCGTAGATTACGTCACGCGTGTGATTGTAAGTGTTTGTACGAATTGCATTAGAGTTTAATTCAGTAAAAAAAACGAATTAGGTAAAACAACGAACCAACAATTCATCCTCTTTGATATGCAGCTCAATTATTATGTATTGAGTTTGCTTAGTTGGTATTAACCACATACAGTTGGTATTATCACACCCGAACGAAGACTTAAGGGATATTTTCTGTAATCTGTTCGTGTACAACTATTACAAGTATGGGACAAGGTGACCAAATATACCAATCCTAACTATATTGTTGTGGACACTCCCTCTGATCAGATGCAGACTCAACAGCCCGAGACGAGGAGGAACCATTGGCTGCCGTCGCGCCCAGGACGACGTAAGTGTGTGACACGTGCAGTTGTTTCGACGTCATTGAAATCAAACTTTGCAAAGATCCTTTGTCGGTCTTTATGTCCCAACGATGCGAATAATATGACCATGTACGCTATCTAATTAGGCAAGCATATCAATCTATGCCAATATGGCTAATTATCCATTCGGTGTTGTTTGTTATCCTTTCCATATGTGCACCAATGTACCCATCCAAGCTAATCTTTGCCTTCCCTACGACCAGATCCGATTTCGACGACTCAAGGAGAAGAGAGACCCCCGGAACAAGAGGAGACGACGCACCATTTGGTCGGGTAATATATTGTGTCTTGTTTTTTCAGCATCTTGATTTCCAGATGCTGCCCATGACCGGGAACAAGGTCGACCCCAGCCACCGGTAGCAGCGTGCACATGACGACTCGTCTTGGAATGGGTGAGTACTGGTTACTTGCCAACCTTAGTCTACTGACATGAGATACGAAGCAAGGGTAAGGATTTCACCGCAATGTTGAATTTTAGACCACTACTTTAAACTGAGATACATTTCATGAATCCGTCCCGCTCCCTTGGTGCCCGTGCTGGCAGCCCTAGGCCTAATTGGTAGCCTGTTCGGCTATTGTCGAGCGCACTGTCCTTGGCTGTGGCTTTCGCCACTAACCCCTTTCGAAGTCCATTGGCACCTCTTTCGTTGGTGCCCATCATTGTCCACCAGTCTGGTGGCTCCACTACCCCTCTCCGACATCCCTGGGTGTCCGTCGCGGCGGCCCTTGTTGGTGTCCCCAAGTGCACCTCCCCTCCACCGCCCCCCCCCCCCACCCATGGCGGAATCCACAACAAGTTTTGGTGCACGCCCATAGCCCTTGCAAGATATCCACTCGCCCCTCCCCCCTCTTTCCCAATCCGTCAGTGCCCACCAGTCTGACTCCCGTATCCCGCCCTATCCCCCTCCACTGGTGTCCATCGAGATGCCACGTGGTCTAATTGCTAGCGTCTTTAATCAAAGGTGTTTGTTTGGCTCTGCCGTCCACCAAAACACATTCCTGAAGTCTATTGGCACCCCTTTCGTTGGTGTCCGTCAGTGCACCTCCCCCTCCCCCCCCCCCCCCCCCCACTGTCAACTACAACAAGCTTCCCCACCCCACCCGTGAGGTCATCGCCTTTCATTGGTGAGTTGAAACTGACTTCTAGTGATATACATGTATCTATTTCATTCCAGGAACGGACACGGCTACCCATGTCTGTCATGGACGACCGTAGATTACGTCACGCGTGTGATTGTAAGTGTTTGTACGAATTGCATTAGAGTTTAATTCAGTAAAAAAAACGAATTAGGTAAAACAACGAACCAACAATTCATCCTCTTTGATATGCAGCTCAATTATTATGTATTGAGTTTGCTTAGTTGGTATTAACCACATACAGTTGGTATTATCACACCCGAACGAAGACTTAAGGGATATTTTCTGTAATCTGTTATTAATCTTCTTTAGGCTGTGGTTGGTCACGTGTACAACTATTACAAGTATGGGACAAGGTGACCAAATATACCAATCCTAACTATATTGTTGTGGACACTCCCTCTGATCAGATGCAGACTCAACAGCCCGAGACGAGGAGGAACCATTGGCTGCCGTCGCGCCCAGGACGACGTAAGTGTGTGACACGTGCAGTTGTTTCGACGTCATTGAAATCAAACTTTGCAAAGATCCTTTGTCGGTCTTTATGTCCCAACGATGCGAATAATATGACCATGTACGCTATCTAATTAGGCAAGCATATCAATCTATGCCAATATGGCTAATTATCCATTCGGTGTTGTTTGTTATCCTTTCCATATGTGCACCAATGTACCCATCCAAGCTAATCTTTGCCTTCCCTACGACCAGATCCGATTTCGACGACTCAAGGAGAAGAGAGACCCCCGGAACAAGAGGAGACGACGCACCATTTGGTCGGGTAATATATTGTGTCTTGTTTTTTCAGCATCTTGATTTCCAGATGCTGCCCATGACCGGGAACAAGGTCGACCCCAGCCACCGGTAGCAGCGTGCACATGACGACTCGTCTTGGAATGGGTGAGTACCGGTTACTTGCCAACCTTAGTCTACTGACATGAGATACGAAACAAGAGTAAGGATTTCACCGCAATGTTGAATTTTAGACCACTACTTTAAACTGAGATAAATTTCATGAATCCGTCCCGCTCCCTTGGTGCCCGTGCTGGCAGCCCTAGGCCTAATTGGTAGCCTGTTCGGCTATTGTCGAGCGCACTGTCCTTGGCTGTGGCTTTCGCCACTAACCCCTTTCGAAGTCCATTGGCACCTCTTTCGTTGGTGCCCATCATTGTCCACCAGTCTGGTGGCTCCACTACCCCTCTCCGACATCCCTGGGTGTCCGTCGCGGCGGCCCATGTTGGTGTCCCCAAGTGCACCTCCCCTCCACCGCCCCCCCCCACCCATGGCGGAATCCACAACAAGTTTTGGTGCACGCCTATAGCCCTTGCAAGATATCCACTCGCCCCTCCCCCCTCTTTCCCAATCCGTCAGTGCCCACCAGTCTGACTCCCGTATCCCGCCCTATCCCCCTCCACTGGTGTCCATCGAGATGCCACGTGGTCTAATTGCTAGCGTCTTTAATCAAAGGTGTTTGTTTGGCTCTGCCGTCCACCAAAACACATTCCTGAAGTCTATTGGCACCCCTTTCGTTGGTGTCCGTCAGTGCACCTCCCCCTCCCCCCCCCCCCTGTCAACTACAACAAGCTTCCCCACCCCACCCGTGAGGTCATCGCCTTTCATTGGTGAGTTGAAACTGACTTCTAGTGATATACATGTATATATTTCATTCCAGGAACGGACACGGCTACCCGTGTCTGTCATGGACGACCGTAGATTACGTCACGCGTGTGATTGTAAGTGTTTGTACGAATTGCATTAGAGTTTAATTCAGTAAAAAAAACTAATTAGGTAAAACAACGAACCAACAATTCATCCTCTTTGATATGCAGCTCAATTATTATGTATTGAGTTTGCTTAGTTGGTATTAACCACATACATTTGGTATTATCACACCCGAACGAAGACTTAAGGGATATTTTCTGTAATCTGTTATTAATCTTCTTTAGGCTGTGGTTGGTCACGTGTACAACTATTACAAGTATGGGACAAGGTGACCAAATATACCAATCCTAACTATATTGTTGTGGACACTCCCTCTGATCAGATGCAGACTCAACAGCCCGAGACGAGGAGGAACCATTGGCTGCCGTCGCGCCCAGGACGACGTAAGTGTGTGACACGTGCAGTTGTTTCGACGTCATTGAAATCAAACTTTGCAAAGATCCTTTGTCGGTCTTTATGTCCCAACGATGCGAATAATATGACCATGTACGCTATCTAATTAGGCAAGCATATCAATCTATGCCAATATGGCTAATTATCCATTCGGTGTTGTTTGTTATCCTTTCCATATGTGCACCAATGTACCCATCCAAGCTAATCTTTGCCTTCCCTACGACCAGATCCGATTTCGACGACTCAAGGAGAAGAGAGACCCCCGGAACAAGAGGAGACGACGCACCATTTGGTCGGGTAATATATTGTGTCTTGTTTTTTCAGCATCTTGATTTCTAGATGCTGCCCATGACCGGGAACAAGGTCGACCCCAGCCACCGGTAGCAGCGTGCACATGACGACTCGTCTTGGAATGGGTGAGTACTGGTTACTTGCCAACCTTAGTCTACTGACATGAGATACGAAGCAAGGGTAAGGATTTCACCGCAATGTTGAATTTTAGACCACTACTTTAAACTGAGATACATTTCATGAATCCGTCCCGCTCCCTTGGTGCCCGTGCTGGCAGCCCTAGGCCTAATTGGTAGCCTGTTCGGCTATTGTCGAGCGCACTGTCCTTGGCTGTGGCTTTCGCCACTAACCCCTTTCGAAGTCCATTGGCACCTCTTTCGTTGGTGCCCATCATTGTCCACCAGTCTGGTGGCTCCACTACCCCTCTCCGACATCCCTGGGTGTCCGTCGCGGCGGCCCTTGTTGGTGTCCCCAAGTGCACCTCCCCTCCACCGCCCCCCCCCCCACCCATGGCGGAATCCACAACAAGTTTTGGTGCACGCCCATAGCCCTTGCAAGATATCCACTCGCCCCTCCCCCCTCTTTCCCAATCCGTCAGTGCCCACCAGTCTGACTCCCGTATCCCGCCCTATCCCCCTCCACTGGTGTCCATCGAGATGCCACGTGGTCTAATTGCTAGCGTCTTTAATCAAATGTGTTTGTTTGGCTCTGCCGTCCACCAAAACACATTCCTGAAGTCTATTGGCACCCCTTTCGTTGGTGTCCGTCAGTGCACCTCCCCCTCCCCCCCCCCCCTGTCAACTACAACAAGCTTCCCCACCCCACCCGTGAGGTCATCGCCTTTCATTGGTGAGTTGAAACTGACTTCTAGTGATATACATGTATATATTTCATTCCAGGAACGGACACGGCTACCCATGTCTGTCATGGACGACCGTAGATTACGTCACGCGTGTGATTGTAAGTGTTTGTACGAATTGCATTAGAGTTTAATTCAGTAAAAAAAACTAATTAGGTAAAACAACGAACCAACAATTCATCCTCTTTGATATGCAGCTCAATTATTATGTATTGAGTTTGCTTAGTTGGTATTAACCACATACAGTTGGTATTATCACACCCGAACGAAGTCTTAAGGGATATTTTCTGTAATCTGTTATTAATCTTCTTTAGGCTGTGGTTGGTCACGTGTACAACTATTACAAGTATGGGATAAGGTGACCAAATATACCAATCCTAACTATATTGTTGTGGACACTCCCTCTGATCAGATGCAGACTCAACAGCCCGAGACGAGGAGGAACCATTGGCTGCCGTCGCGCCCAGGACGACGTAAGTGTGTGACACGTGCAGTTGTTTCGACGTCATTGAAATCAAACTTTGCAAAGATCCTTTGTCGGTCTTTATGTCCCAACGATGCGAATAATATGACCATGTACGCTATCTAATTAGGCAAGCATATCAATCTATGCCAATATGGCTAATTATCCATTCGGTGTTGTTTGTTATCCTTTCCATATGTGCACCAATGTACCCATCCAAGCTAATCTTTGCCTTCCCTACGACCAGATCCGATTTCGACGACTCAAGGAGAAGAGAGACCCCCGGAACAAGAGGAGACGACGCACCATTTGGTCGGGTAATATATTGTGTCTTGTTTTTTCAGCATCTTGATTTCCAGATGCTGCCCATGACCGGGAACAAGGTCGACCCCAGCCACCGGTAGCAGCGTGCACATGACGACTCGTCTTGGAATGGGTGAGTACTGGTTACTTGCCAACCTTAGTCTACTGACATGAGATACGAAGCAAGGGTAAGGATTTCACCGCAATGTTGAATTTTAGACCACTACTTTAAACTGAGATACATTTCATGAATCCGTCCCGCTCCCTTGGTGCCCGTGCTGGCAGCCCTAGGCCTAATTGGTAGCCTGTTCGGCTATTGTCGAGCGCACTGTCCTTGGCTGTGGCTTTCGCCACTAACCCCTTTCGAAGTCCATTGGCACCTCTTTCGTTAGTGCCCATCATTGTCCACCAGTCTGGTGGCTCCACTACCCCTCTCCGACATCCCTGGGTGTCCGTCGCGGCGGCCCTTGTTGGTGTCCCCAAGTGCACCTCCCCTCCACCGCCCGCCCCCCCACCCATGGCGGAATCCACAACAAGTTTTGGTGCACGCCTATAGCCCTTGCAAGATATCCACTCGCCCCTCCCCCCTCTTTCCCAATCCGTCAGTGCCCACCAGTCTGACTCCCGTATCCCGCCCTATCCCCCTCCACTGGTGTCCATCGAGATGCCACGTGGTCTAATTGCTAGCGTCTTTAATCAAAGGTGTTTGTTTGGCTCTGCCGTCCACCAAAACACATTCCTGAAGTCTATTGGCACCCCTTTCGTTGGTGTCCGTCAGTGCACCTCCCCCCCCCCCCCCCCCCACTGTCAACTACAACAAGCTTCCCCACCCCACCCGTGAGGTCATCGCCTTTCATTGGTGAGTTGAAACTGACTTCTAGTGATATACATGTATATATTTCATTCCAGGAACGGACACGGCTACCCATGTCTGTCATGGACGACCGTAGATTACGTCACGCGTGTGATTGTAAGTGTTTGTACGAATTGCATTAGAGTTTAATTCAGTAAAAAAAACGAATTAGGTAAAACAACGAACCAACAATTCATCCTCTTTGATATGCAGCTCAATTATTATGTATTGAGTTTGCTTAGTTGGTATTAACCACATACAGTTGGTATTATCACACCCGAACGAAGACTTAAGGGATATTTTCTGTAATCTGTTATTAATCTTCTTTAGGCTGTGGTTGGTCACGTGTACAACTATTACAAGTATGGGACAAGGTGACCAAATATACCAATCCTAACTATATTGTTGTGGACACTCCCTCTGATCAGATGCAGACTCAACAGCCCGAGACGAGGAGGAACCATTGGCTGCCGTCGCGCCCAGGACGACGTAAGTGTGTGACACGTGCAGTTGTTTCGACGTCATTGAAATCAAACTTTGCAAAGATCCTTTGTCGGTCTTTATGTCCCAACGATGCGAATAATATGACCATGTACGCTATCTAATTAGGCAAGCATATCAATCTATGCCAATATGGCTAATTATCCATTCGGTGTTGTTTGTTATCCTTTCCATATGTGCACCAATGTACCCATCCAAGCTAATCTTTGCCTTCCCTACGACCAGATCCGATTTCGACGACTCAAGGAGAAGAGAGACCCCCGGAACAAGAGGAGACGACGCACCATTTGGTCGGGTAATATATTGTGTCTTGTTTTTTCAGCATCTTGATTTCCAGATGCTGCCCATGACCGGGAACAAGGTCGACCCCAGCCACCGGTAGCAGCGTGCACATGACGACTCGTCTTGGAATGGGTGAGTACTGGTTACTTGCCAACCTTAGTCTACTGACATGAGATACGAAGCAAGGGTAAGGATTTCACCGCAATGTTGAATTTTAGACCACTACTTTAAACTGAGATACATTTCATGAATCCGTCCCGCTCCCTTGGTGCCCGTGCTGGCAGCCCTAGGCCTAATTGGTAGCCTGTTCGGCTATTGTCGAGCGCACTGTCCTTGGCTGTGGCTTTCGCCACTAACCCCTTTCGAAGTCCATTGGCACCTCTTTCGTTAGTGCCCATCATTGTCCACCAGTCTGGTGGCTCCACTACCCCTCTCCGACATCCCTGGGTGTCCGTCGCGGCGGCCCTTGTTGGTGTCCCCAAGTGCACCTCCCCTCCACCGCCCGCCCCCCCACCCATGGCGGAATCCACAACAAGTTTTGGTGCACGCCTATAGCCCTTGCAAGATATCCACTCGCCCCTCCCCCCTCTTTCCCAATCCGTCAGTGCCCACCAGTCTGACTCCCGTATCCCGCCCTATCCCCCTCCACTGGTGTCCATCGAGATGCCACGTGGTCTAATTGCTAGCGTCTTTAATCAAATGTGTTTGTTTGGCTCTGCCGTCCACCAAAACACATTCCTGAAGTCTATTGGCACCCCTTTCGTTGGTGTCCGTCAGTGCACCTCCCCCTCCCCCCCCCCTGTCAACTACAACAAGCTTCCCCACCCCACCCGTGAGGTCATCGCCTTTCATTGGTGAGTTGAAACTGACTTCTAGTGATATACATGTATATATTTCATTCCAGGAACGGACACGGCTACCCATGTCTGTCATGGACGACCGTAGATTACGTCACGCGTGTGATTGTAAGTGTTTGTACGAATTGCATTAGAGTTTAATTCAGTAAAAAAAACTAATTAGGTAAAACAACGAACCAACAATTCATCCTCTTTGATATGCAGCTCAATTATTATGTATTGAGTTTGCTTAGTTGGTATTAACCACATACAGTTGGTATTATCACACCCGAACGAAGACTTAAGGGATATTTTCTGTAATCTGTTATTAATCTTCTTTAGGCTGTGGTTGGTCACGTGTACAACTATTACAAGTATGGGACAAGGTGACCAAATATATCAATCCTAACTATATTGTTGTGGACACTCCCTCTGATCAGATGCAGACTCAACAGCCCGAGACGAGGAGGAACCATTGGCTGCCGTCGCGCCCAGGACGACGTAAGTGTGTGACACGTGCAGTTGTTTCGACGTCATTGAAATCAAACTTTGCAAAGATCCTTTGTCGGTCTTTATGTCCCAACGATGCGAATAATATGACCATGTACGCTATCTAATTAGGCAAGCATATCAATCTATGCCAATATGGCTAATTATCCATTCGGTGTTGTTTGTTATCCCTTCCATATGTGCACCAATGTACCCATCCAAGCTAATCTTTGCCTTCCCTACGACCAGATCCGATTTCGACGACTCAAGGAGAAGAGAGACCCCCGGAACAAGAGGAGACGACGCACCATTTGGTCGGGTAATATATTGTGTCTTGTTTCTTCAGCATCTTGATTTCCAGATGCTCCCCATGACCGGGAACAAGGTCGACCCCAGCCACCGGTAGCAGCGTGCACATGACGACTCGTCTTGGAATGGGTGAGTACCGGTTACTTGCCAACCTTAGTCTACTGACATGAGATACGAAACAAGAGTAAGGATTTCACCGCAATGTTGAATTTTAGATCACTACTTTAAACTGAGATACATTTCATGAATCCGTCCCGCTCCCTTGGTGCCCGTGCTGGCAGCCCTAGGCCTAATTGGTAGCCTGTTCGGCTATTGTCGAGCGCACTGTCCTTGGCTGTGGCTTTCGCCACTAACCCCTTTCGAAGTCCATTGGCACCTCTTTCGTTGGTGCCCATCATTGTCCACCAGTCTGGTGGCTCCACTACCCCTCTCCGACATCCCTGGGTGTCCGTCGCGGCGGCCCTTGTTGGTGTCCCCAAGTGCACCTCCCCTCCACCGCCCCCCCGCCCCCACCCATGGCGGAATCCACAACAAGTTTTGGTGCACGCCTATAGCCCTTGCAAGATATCCACTCGCCCCTCCCCCCTCTTTCCCAATCCGTCAGTGCCCACCAGTCTGACTCCCGTATCCCGCCCTATCCCCCTCCACTGGTGTCCATCGAGATGCCACGTGGTCTAATTGCTAGCGTCTTTAATCAAATGTGTTTGTTTGGCTCTGCCGTCCGCCAAAACACATTCCTGAAGTCTATTGGCACCCCTTTCGTTGGTGTCCGTCAGTGCACCTCCCCCTCCCCCCCCCCCCCCCACTGTCAACTACAACAAGCTTCCCCACCCCACCCCTGAGGTCATCGCCTTTCATTGGTGAGTTGAAACTGACTTCTAGTGATATACATGTATTTATTTCATTCCAGGAACGGACACGGCTACCCATGTCTGTCATGGACGACCGTAGATTACGTCACGCGTGTGATTGTAAGTGTTTGTACGAATTGCATTAGAGTTTAATTCAGTAAAAAAAACTAATTAGGTAAAACAACGAACCAACAATTCATCCTCTTTGATATGCAGCTCAATTATTATGTATTGAGTTTGCTTAGTTGGTATTAACCACATACAGTTGGTATTATCACACCCGAACGAAGACTTAAGGGATATTTTCTGTAATCTGTTATTAATCTTCTTTAGGCTGTGGTTGGTCACGTGTACAACTATTACAAGTATGGGACAAGGTGACCAAATATACCAATCCTAACTATATTGTTGTGGACACTCCCTCTGATCAGATGCAGACTCAACAGCCCGAGACGAGGAGGAACCATTGGCTGCCGTCGCGCCCAGGACGACGTAAGTGTGTGACACGTGCAGTTGTTTCGACGTCATTGAAATCAAACTTTGCAAAGATCCTTTGTCGGTCTTTATGTCCCAACGATGCGAATAATATGACCATGTACGCTATCTAATTAGGCAAGCATATCAATCTATGCCAATATGGCTAATTATCCATTCGGTGTTGTTTGTTATCCTTTCCATATGTGCACCAATGTACCCATCCAAGCTAATCTTTGCCTTCCCTACGACCAGATCCGATTTCGACGACTCAAGGAGAAGAGAGACCCCCGGAACAAGAGGAGACGACGCACCATTTGGTCGGGTAATATATTGTGTCTTGGTTTTTCAGCATCTTGATTTCTAGATGCTGCCCATGACCGGGAACAAGGTCGACCCCAGCCACCGGTAGCAGCGTGCACATGACGACTCGTCTTGGAATGGGTGAGTACTGGTTACTTGCCAACCTTAGTCTACTGACATGAGATACGAAGCAAGGGTAAGGATTTCACCGCAATGTTGAATTTTAGACCACTACTTTAAACTGAGATACATTTCATGAATCCGTCCCGCTCCCTTGGTGCCCGTGCTGGCAGCCCTAGGCCTAATTGGTAGCCTGTTCGGCTATTGTCGAGCGCACTGTCCTTGGCTGTGGCTTTCGCCACTAACCCCTTTCGAAGTCCATTGGCACCTCTTTCGTTGGTGCCCATCATTGTCCACCAGTCTGGTGGCTCCACTACCCCTCTCCGACATCCCTGGGTGTCCGTCGCGGCGGCCCTTGTTGGTGTCCCCAAGTGCACCTCCCCTCCACCGCCCCCCCCCCACCCATGGCGGAATCCACAACAAGTTTTGGTGCACGCCCATAGCCCTTGCAAGATATCCACTCGCCCCTCCCCCCTCTTTCCCAATCCGTCAGTGCCCACCAGTCTGACTCCCGTATCCCGCCCTATCCCCCTCCACTGGTGTCCATCGAGATGCCACGTGGTCTAATTGCTAGCGTCTTTAATCAAATGTGTTTGTTTGGCTCTGCCGTCCACCAAAACACATTCCTGAAGTCTATTGGCACCCCTTTCGTTGGTGTCCGTCAGTGCACCTCCCCCTCCCCCCCCCCCCCTGTCAACTACAACAAGCTTCCCCACCCCACCCGTGAGGTCATCGCCTTTCATTGGTGAGTTGAAACTGACTTCTAGTGATATACATGTATATATTTCATTCCAGGAACGGACACGGCTACCCATGTCTGTCATGGACGACCGTAGATTACGTCACGCGTGTGATTGTAAGTGTTTGTACGAATTGCATTAGAGTTTAATTCAGTAAAAAAACGAATTAGGTAAAACAACGAACCAACAATTCATCCTCTTTGATATGCAGCTCAATTATTATGTATTGAGTTTGCTCAGTTGGTATTAACCACATACAGTTGGTATTATCACACCCGAACGAAGACTTAAGGGATATTTTCTGTAATCTGTTATTAATCTTCTTTAGGCTGTGGTTGGTCACGTGTACAACTATTACAAGTATGGGACAAGGTGACCAAATATACCAATCCTAACTATATTGTTGTGGACACTCCCTCTGATCAGATGCAGACTCAACAGCCCGGGACGAGGAGGAACCATTGGCTGCCGTCGCGCCCAGGACGACGTAAGTGTGTGACACGTGCAGTTGTTTCGACGTCATTGAAATCAAACTTTGCAAAGATCCTTTGTCGGTCTTTATGTCCCAACGATGCGAATAATATGACCATGTACGCTATCTAATTAGGCAAGCATATCAATCTATGCCAATATGGCTAATTATCCATTCGGTGTTGTTTGTTATCCTTTCCATATGTGCACCAATGTACCCATCCAAGCTAATCTTTGCCTTCCCTACGACCAGATCCGATTTCGACGACTCAAGGAGAAGAGAGACCCCCGGAACAAGAGGAAAAATATTGTGTCTTGTTTTTTCAGCATCTTGATTTCCAGATGCTGCCCATGACCGGGAACAAGGTCGACCCCAGCCACCGGTAGCAGCGTGCACATGACGATTCATCTTGGAATGGGTGAGTACTGGTTACTTGCCAACCTTAGTCTACTGACATGAGATACGAAGCAAGGGTAAGGATTTCACCGCAATGTTGAATTTTAGACCACTACTTTAAACTGAGATACATTTCATGAATCCGTCCCGCTCCCTTGGTGCCCGTGCTGGCAGCCCTAGGCCTAATTGGTAGCCTGTTCGGCTATTGTCGAGCGCACTGTCCTTGGCTGTGGCTTTCGCCACTAACCCCTTTCGAAGTCCATTGCCACCTCTTTCGTTAGTGCCCATCATTGTCCACCAGTCTGGTGGCTCCACTACCCCTCTCCGACATCCCTGGGTGTCCGTCGCGGCGGCCCTTGTTGGTGTCCCCAAGTGCACCTCCCCTCCACCGCCCCCCCCCCCACCCATGGCGGAATCCACAACAAGTTTTGGTGCACGCCTATAGCCCTTGCAAGATATCCACTCGCCCCTCCCCCCTCTTTCCCAATCCGTCAGTGCCCACCAGTCTGACTCCCGTATCCCGCCCTATCCCCCTCCACTGGTGTCCATCGAGATGCCACGTGGTCTAATTGCTAGCGTCTTTAATCAAAGGTGTTTGTTTGGCTCTGCCGTCCACCAAAACACATTCCTTAAGTCTATTGGCACCCCTTTCGTTGGTGTCCGTCAATGCACCTCCCCCTCCCCCCCCCCCCCACTGTCAACTACAACAAGCTTCCCCACCCCACCCGTGAGGTCATCGCCTTTCATTGGTGAGTTGAAACTGACTTCTAGTGATATACATGTATATATTTCATTCCAGGAACGGACACGGCTACCCATGTCTGTCATGGACGACCGTAGATTACGTCACGCGTGTGATTGTAAGTGTTTGTACGAATTGCATTAGAGTTTAATTCAGTAAAAAAAACGAATTAGGTAAAACAACGAACCAACAATTCATCCTCTTTGATATGCAGCTCAATTATTATATATTGAGTTTGCTTAGTTGGTATTAACCACATACAGTTGGTATTATCACACCCGAACGAAGACTTAAGGGATATTTTCTGTAATCTGTTATTAATCTTCTTTAGGCTGTGGTTGGTCACGTGTACAACTATTACAAGTATGGGACAAGGTGACCAAATATACCAATCCTAACTATATTGTTGTGGACACTCCCTCTGATCAGATGCAGACTCAACAGCCCGAGACGAGGAGGAACCATTGGCTGCCGTCGCGCCCAGGACGACGTAAGTGTGTGACACGTGCAGTTGTTTCGACGTCATTGAAATCAAACTTTGCAAAGATCCTTTGTCGGTCTTTATGTCCCAACGATGCGAATAATATGACCATGTACGCTATCTAATTAGGCAAGCATATCAATCTATGCCAATATGGCTAATTATCCATTCGGTGTTGTTTGTTATCCTTTCCATATGTGCACCAATGTACCCATCCAAGCTAATCTTTGCCTTCCCTACGACCAGATCCGATTTCGACGACTCAAGGAGAAGAGAGACCCCCGGAACAAGAGGAGACGACGCACCATTTGGTCGGGTAATATATTGTGTCTTGTTTTTTCAGCATCTTGATTTCCAGATGCTGCCCATGACCGGGAACAAGGTCGACCCCAGCCACCGGTAGCAGCGTGCACATGACGACTCGTCTTGGAATGGGTGAGTACTGGTTACTTGCCAACCTTAGTCTACTGACATGAGATACGAAGCAAGGGTAAGGATTTCACCGCAATGTTGAATTTTAGACCACTACTTTAAACTGAGATACATTTCATGAATCCGTCCCGCTCCCTTGGTGCCCGTGCTGGCAGCCCTAGGCCTAATTGGTAGCCTGTTCGGCTATTGTCGAGCGCACTGTCCTTGGCTGTGGCTTTCGCCACTAACCCCTTTCGAAGTCCATTGCCACCTCTTTCGTTAGTGCCCATCATTGTCCACCAGTCTGGTGGCTCCACTACCCCTCTCCGACATCCCTGGGTGTCCGTCGCGGCGGCCCTTGTTGGTGTCCCCAAGTGCACCTCCCCTCCACCGCCCCCCCCCCCCACCCATGGCGGAATCCACAACAAGTTTTGGTGCACGCCTATAGCCCTTGCAAGATATCCACTCGCCCCTCCCCCCTCTTTCCCAATCCGTCAGTGCCCACCAGTCTGACTCCCGTATCCCGCCCTATCCCCCTCCACTGGTGTCCATCGAGATGCCACGTGGTCTAATTGCTAGCGTCTTTAATCAAAGGTGTTTGTTTGGCTCTGCCGTCCACCAAAACACATTCCTTAAGTCTATTGGCACCCCTTTCGTTGGTGTCCGTCAATGCACCTCCCCCTCCCCCCCCCCCCACTGTCAACTACAACAAGCTTCCCCACCCCACCCGTGAGGTCATCGCCTTTCATTGGTGAGTTGAAACTGACTTCTAGTGATATACATGTATATATTTCATTCCAGGAACGGACACGGCTACCCATGTCTGTCATGGACGACCGTAGATTACGTCACGCGTGTGATTGTAAGTGTTTGTACGAATTGCATTAGAGTTTAATTCAGTAAAAAAAACGAATTAGGTAAAACAACGAACCAACAATTCATCCTCTTTGATATGCAGCTCAATTATTATATATTGAGTTTGCTTAGTTGGTATTAACCACATACAGTTGGTATTATCACACCCGAACGAAGACTTAAGGGATATTTTCTGTAATCTGTTATTAATCTTCTTTAGGCTGTGGTTGGTCACGTGTACAACTATTACAAGTATGGGACAAGGTGACCAAATATACCAATCCTAACTATATTGTTGTGGACACTCCCTCTGATCAGATGCAGACTCAACAGCCCGAGACGAGGAGGAACCATTGGCTGCCGTCGCGCCCAGGACGACGTAAGTGTGTGACACGTGCAGTTGTTTCGACGTCATTGAAATCAAACTTTGCAAAGATCCTTTGTCGGTCTTTATGTCCCAACGATGCGAATAATATGACCATGTACGCTATCTAATTAGGCAAGCATATCAATCTATGCCAATATGGCTAATTATCCATTCGGTGTTGTTTGTTATCCTTTCCATATGTGCACCAATGTACCCATCCAAGCTAATCTTTGCCTTCCCTACGACCAGATCCGATTTCGACGACTCAAGGAGAAGAGAGACCCCCGGAACAAGAGGAGACGACGCACCATTTGGTCGGGTAATATATTGTGTCTTGTTTTTTCAGCATCTTGATTTCCAGATGCTGCCCATGACCGGGAACAAGGTCGACCCCAGCCACCGGTAGCAGCGTGCACATGACGACTCGTCTTGGAATGGGTGAGTACTGGTTACTTGCCAACCTTAGTCTACTGACATGAGATACGAAGCAAGGGTAAGGATTTCACCGCAATGTTGAATTTTAGACCACTACTTTAAACTGAGATACATTTCATGAATCCGTCCCGCTCCCTTGGTGCCCGTGCTGGCAGCCCTAGGCCTAATTGGTAGCCTGTTCGGCTATTGTCGAGCGCACTGTCCTTGGCTGTGGCTTTCGCCACTAACCCCTTTCGAAGTCCATTGGCACCTCTTTCGTTGGTGCCCATCATTGTCCACCAGTCTGGTGGCTCCACTACCCCTCTCCGACATCCCTGGGTGTCCGTCGCGGCGGCCCTTGTTGGTGTCCCCAAGTGCACCTCCCCTCCACCGCCCCCCCCCCCCACCCATGGCGGAATCCACAACAAGTTTTGGTGCACGCCCATAGCCCTTGCAAGATATCCACTCGCCCCTCCCCCCTCTTTCCCAATCCGTCAGTGCCCACCAGTCTGACTCCCGTATCCCGCCCTATCCCCCTCCACTGGTGTCCATCGAGATGCCACGTGGTCTAATTGCTAGCGTCTTTAATCAAATGTGTTTGTTTGGCTCTGCCGTCCGCCAAAACACATTCCTGAAGTCTATTGGCACCCCTTTCGTTGGTGTCCGTCAGTGCACCTCCCCCTCCCCCCCCCCCCCCCACTGTCAACTACAACAAGCTTCCCCACCCCACCCGTGAGGTCATCGCCTTTCATTGGTGAGTTGAAACTGACTTCTAGTGATATACATGTATATATTTCATTCCAGGAACGGACACGGCTACCCATGTCTGTCATGGACGACCGTAGATTACGTCACGCGTGTGATTGTAAGTGTTTGTACGAATTGCATTAGACTTTAATTCAGTAAAAAAACTAATTAGGTAAAACAACGAACCAACAATTCATCCTCTTTGATATGCAGCTCAATTATTATGTATTGAGTTTGCTTAGTTGGTATTAACCACATACAGTTGGTATTATCACACCCGAACGAAGACTTAAGGGATATTTTCTGTAATCTGTTATTAATCTTCTTTAGGCTGTGGTTGGTCACGTGTACAACTATTACAAGTATGGGACAAGGTGACCAAATATACCAATCCTAACTATATTGTTGTGGACACTCCCTCTGATCAGATGCAGACTCAACAGCCCGAGACGAGGAGGAACCATTGGCTGCCGTCGCGCCCAGGACGACGTAAGTGTGTGACACGTGCAGTTGTTTCGACGTCATTGAAATCAAACTTTGCAAAGATCCTTTGTCGGTCTTTATGTCCCAACGATGCGAATAATATGACCATGTACGCTATCTAATTAGGCAAGCATATCAATCTATGCCAATATGGCTAATTATCCATTCGGTGTTGTTTGTTATCCTTTCCATATGTGCACCAATGTACCCATCCAAGCTAATCTTTGCCTTCCCTACGACCAGATCCGATTTCGACGACTCAAGGAGAAGAGAGACCCCCGGAACAAGAGGAGACGACGCACCATTTGGTCGGGTAATATATTGTGTCTTGTTTTTTCAGCATCTTGATTTCCAGATGCTGCCCATGACCGGGAACAAGGTCGACCCCAGCCACCGGTAGCAGCGTGCACATGACGACTCGTCTTGGAATGGGTGAGTACTGGTTACTTGCCAACCTTAGTCTACTGACATGAGATACGAAGCAAGGGTAAGGATTTCACCGCAATGTTGAATTTTAGACCACTACTTTAAACTGAGATACATTTCATGAATCCGTCCCGCTCCCTTGGTGCCCGTGCTGGCAGCCCTAGGCCTAATTGGTAGCCTGTTCGGCTATTGTCGAGCGCACTGTCCTTGGCTGTGGCTTTCGCCACTAACCCCTTTCGAAGTCCATTGGCACATCTTTCGTTGGTGCCCATCATTGTCCACCAGTCTGGTGGCTCCACTACCCCTCTCCGACATCCCTGGGTGTCCGTCGCGGCGGCCCTTGTTGGTGTCCCCAAGTGCACCTCCCCTCCACCGCCCCCCCCCCACCCATGGCGGAATCCACAACAAGTTTTGGTGCACGCCCATAGCCCTTGCAAGATATCCACTCGCCCCTCCCCCCTCTTTCCCAATCCGTCAGTGCCCACCAGTCTGACTCCCGTATCCCGCCCTATCCCCCTCCACTGGTGTCCATCGAGATGCCACGTGGTCTAATTGCTAGCGTCTTTAATCAAATGTGTTTGTTTGGCTCTGCCGTCCGCCAAAACACATTCCTGAAGTCTATTGGCACCCCTTTCGTTGGTGTCCGTCAGTGCACCTCCCCCTCCCCCCCCCCCCCCACTGTCAACTACAACAAGCTTCCCCACCCCACCCGTGAGGTCATCGCCTTTCATTGGTGAGTTGAAACTGACTTCTAGTGATATACATGTATATATTTCATTCCAGGAACGGACACGGCTACCCATGTCTGTCATGGACGACCGTAGATTACGTCACGCGTGTGATTGTAAGTGTTTGTACGAATTGCATTAGACTTTAATTCAGTAAAAAAACTAATTAGGTAAAACAACGAACCAACAATTCATCCTCTTTGATATGCAGCTCAATTATTATGTATTGAGTTTGCTTAGTTGGTATTAACCACATACAGTTGGTATTATCACACCCGAACGAAGACTTAAGGGATATTTTCTGTAATCTGTTATTAATCTTCTTTAGGCTGTGGTTGGTCACGTGTACAACTATTACAAGTATGGGACAAGGTGACCAAATATACCAATCCTAACTATATTGTTGTGGACACTCCCTCTGATCAGATGCAGACTCAACAGCCCGAGACGAGGAGGAACCATTGGCTGCCGTCGCGCCCAGGACGACGTAAGTGTGTGACACGTGCAGTTGTTTCGACGTCATTGAAATCAAACTTTGCAAAGATCCTTTGTCGGTCTTTATGTCCCAACGATGCGAATAATATGACCATGTACGCTATCTAATTAGGCAAGCATATCAATCTATGCCAATATGGCTAATTATCCATTCGGTGTTGTTTGTTATCCTTTCCATATGTGCACCAATGTACCCATCCAAGCTAATCTTTGCCTTCCCTACGACCAGATCCGATTTCGACGACTCAAGGAGAAGAGAGACCCCCGGAACAAGAGGAGACGACGCACCATTTGGTCGGGTAATATATTGTGTCTTGTTTTTTCAGCATCTTGATTTCCAGATGCTGCCCATGACCGGGAACAAGGTCGACCCCAGCCACCGGTAGCAGCGTGCACATGACGACTCGTCTTGGAATGGGTGAGTACTGGTTACTTGCCAACCTTAGTCTACTGACATGAGATACGAAGCAAGGGTAAGGATTTCACCGCAATGTTGAATTTTAGACCACTACTTTAAACTGAGATACATTTCATGAATCCGTCCCGCTCCCTTGGTGCCCGTGCTGGCAGCCCTAGGCCTAATTGGTAGCCTGTTCGGCTATTGTCGAGCGCACTGTCCTTGGCTGTGGCTTTCGCCACTAACCCCTTTCGAAGTCCATTGGCACCTCTTTCGTTGGTGCCCATCATTGTCCACCAGTCTGGTGGCTCCACTACCCCTCTCCGACATCCCTGGGTGTCCGTCGCGGCGGCCCATGTTGGTGTCCCCAAGTGCACCTCCCCTCCACCGCCCTCCCCCCCCCCACCCATGGCGGAATCCACAACAAGTTTTGGTGCACGCCTATAGCCCTTGCAAGATATCCACTCGCCCCTCCCCCCTCTTTCCCAATCCGTCAGTGCCCACCAGTCTGACTCCCGTATCCCGCCCTATCCCCCTCCACTGGTGTCCATCGAGATGCCACGTGGTCTAATTGCTAGCGTCTTTAATCAAAGGTGTTTGTTTGGCTCTGCCGTCCACCAAAACACATTCCTGAAGTCTATTGGCACCCCTTTCGTTGGTGTCCGTCAGTGCACCTCCCCCTCCCCTCCCCCCCCCACTGTCAACTACAACAAGCTTCCCCACCCCACCCGTGAGGTCATCGCCTTTCATTGGTGAGTTGAAACTGACTTCTAGTGATATACATGTATATATTTCATTCCAGGAACGGACACGGCTACCCATGTCTGTCATGGACGACCGTAGATTACGTCACGCGTGTGATTGTAAGTGTTTGTACGAATTGCATTAGAGTTTAATTCAGTAAAAAAAAACGAATTAGGTAAAACAACGAACCAACAATTCATCCTCTTTGATATGCAGCTCAATTATTATGTATTGAGTTTGCTTAGTTGGTATTAACCACATACAGTTGGTATTATCACACCCGAACGAAGACTTAAGGGATATTTTCTGTAATCTGTTATTAATCTTCTTTAGGCTGTGGTTGGTCACGTGTACAACTATTACAAGTATGGGACAAGGTGACCAAATATACCAATCCTAACTATATTGTTGTGGACACTCCCTCTGATCAGATGCAGACTCAACAGCCCGAGACGAGGAGGAACCATTGGCTGCCGTCGCGCCCAGGACGACGTAAGTGTGTGACACGTGCAGTTGTTTCGACGTCATTGAAATCAAACTTTGCAAAGATCCTTTGTCGGTCTTTATGTCCCAACGATGCGAATAATATGACCATGTACGCTATCTAATTAGGCAAGCATATCAATCTATGCCAATATGGCTAATTATCCATTCGGTGTTGTTTGTTATCCTTTCCATATGTGCACCAATGTACCCATCCAAGCTAATCTTTGCCTTCCCTACGACCAGATCCGATTTCGACGACTCAAGGAGAAGAGAGACCCCCGGAACAAGAGGAGACGACGCACCATTTGGTCGGGTAATATATTGTGTCTTGTTTTTTCAGCATCTTGATTTCCAGATGCTGCCCATGACCGGGAACAAGGTCGACCCCAGCCACCGGTAGCAGCGTGCACATGACGACTCGTCTTGGAATGGGTGAGTACTGGTTACTTGCCAACCTTAGTCTACTGACATGAGATACGAAGCAAGGGTAAGGATTTCACCGCAATGTTGAATTTTAGACCACTACTTTAAACTGAGATACATTTCATGAATCCGTCCCGCTCCCTTGGTGCCCGTGCTGGCAGCCCTAGGCCTAATTGGTAGCCTGTTCGGCTATTGTCGAGCGCACTGTCCTTGGCTGTGGCTTTCGCCACTAACCCCTTTCGAAGTCCATTGGCACCTCTTTCGTTGGTGCCCATCATTGTCCACCAGTCTGGTGGCTCCACTACCCCTCTCCGACATCCCTGGGTGTCCGTCGCGGCGGCCCATGTTGGTGTCCCCAAGTGCACCTCCCCTCCACCGCCCCCCCCCCCACCCATGGCGGAATCCACAACAAGTTTTGGTGCACGCCTATAGCCCTTGCAAGATATCCACTCGCCCCTCCCCCCTCTTTCCCAATCCGTCAGTGCCCACCAGTCTGACTCCCGTATCCCGCCCTATCCCCCTCCACTGGTGTCCATCGAGATGCCACGTGGTCTAATTGCTAGCGTCTTTAATCAAAGGTGTTTGTTTGGCTCTGCCGTCCACCAAAACACATTCCTGAAGTCTATTGGCACCCCTTTCGTTGGTGTCCGTCAGTGCACCTCCCCCTCCCCTCCTCCCCCCACTGTCAACTACAACAAGCTTCCCCACCCCACCCGTGAGGTCATCGCCTTTCATTGGTGAGTTGAAACTGACTTCTAGTGATATACATGTATATATTTCATTCCAGGAACGGACACGGCTACCCATGTCTGTCATGGACGACCGTAGATTACGTCACGCGTGTGATTGTAAGTGTTTGTACGAATTGCATTAGAGTTTAATTCAGTAAAAAAAAACGAATTAGGTAAAACAACGAACCAACAATTCATCCTCTTTGATATGCAGCTCAATTATTATGTATTGAGTTTGCTTAGTTGGTATTAACCACATACAGTTGGTATTATCACACCCGAACGAAGACTTAAGGGATATTTTCTGTAATCTGTTATTAATCTTTTTTAGGCTGTGGTTGGTCACGTGTACAACTATTACAAGTATGGGACAAGGTGACCAAATATACCAATCCTAACTATATTGTTGTGGACACTCCCTCTGATCAGATGCAGACTCAACAGCCCGAGACGAGGAGGAACCATTGGCTGCCGTCGCGCCCAGGACGACGTAAGTGTGTGACACGTGCAGTTGTTTCGACGTCATTGAAATCAAACTTTGCAAAGATCCTTTGTCGGTCTTTATGTCCCAACGATGCGAATAATATGACCATGTACGCTATCTAATTAGGCAAGCATATCAATCTATGCCAATATGGCTAATTATCCATTCGGTGTTGTTTGTTATCCTTTCCATATGTGCACCAATGTACCCATCCAAGCTAATCTTTGCCTTCCCTACGACCAGATCCGATTTCGACGACTCAAGGAGAAGAGAGACCCCCGGAACAAGAGGAGACGACGCACCATTTGGTCGGGTAATATATTGTGTCTTGGTTTTTCAGCATCTTGATTTCTAGATGCTGCCCATGACCGGGAACAAGGTCGACCCCAGCCACCGGTAGCAGCGTGCACATGACGACTCGTCTTGGAATGGGTGAGTACTGGTTACTTGCCAACCTTAGTCTACTGACATGAGATACGAAGCAAGGGTAAGGATTTCACCGCAATGTTGAATTTTAGACCACTACTTTAAACTGAGATACATTTCATGAATCCGTCCCGCTCCCTTGGTGCCCGTGCTGGCAGCCCTAGGCCTAATTGGTAGCCTGTTCGGCTATTGTCGAGCGCACTGTCCTTGGCTGTGGCTTTCGCCACTAACCCCTTTCGAAGTCCATTGGCACCTCTTTCGTTGGTGCCCATCATTGTCCACCAGTCTGGTGGCTCCACTACCCCTCTCCGACATCCCTGGGTGTCCGTCGCGGCGGCCCTTGTTGGTGTCCCCAAGTGCACCTCCCCTCCACCGCCCCCCCCCCCCCACCCATGGCGGAATCCACAACAAGTTTTGGTGCACGCCCATAGCCCTTGCAAGATATCCACTCGCCCCTCCCCCCTCTTTCCCAATCCGTCAGTGCCCACCAGTCTGACTCCCGTATCCCGCCCTATCCCCCTCCACTGGTGTCCATCGAGATGCCACGTGGTCTAATTGCTAGCGTCTTTAATCAAATGTGTTTGTTTGGCTCTGCCGTCCACCAAAACACATTCCTGAAGTCTATTGGCACCCCTTTCGTTGGTGTCCGTCAGTGCACCTCCCCCTCCCCCCCCCCCCCCCCCCCACTGTCAACTACAACAAGCTTCCCCACCCCACCCGTGAGGTCATCGCCTTTCATTGGTGAGTTGAAACTGACTTCTAGTGATATACATGTATCTATTTCATTCCAGGAACGGACACGGCTACCCATGTCTGTCATGGACGACCGTAGATTACGTCACGCGTGTGATTGTAAGTGTTTGTACGAATTGCATTAGAGTTTAATTCAGTAAAAAAAACTAATTAGGTAAAACAACGAACCAACAATTCATCCTCTTTGATATGCAGCTCAATTATTATGTATTGAGTTTGCTTAGTTGGTATTAACCACATACAGTTGGTATTATCACACCCGAACGAAGACTTAAGGGATATTTTCTGTAATCTGTTATTAATCTTCTTTAGGCTGTGGTTGGTCACGTGTACAACTATTACAAGTATGGGACAAGGTGACCAAATATACCAATCCTAACTATATTGTTGTGGACACTCCCTCTGATCAGATGCAGACTCAACAGCCCGAGACGAGGAGGAACCATTGGCTGCCGTCGCGCCCAGGACGACGTAAGTGTGTGACACGTGCAGTTGTTTCGACGTCATTGAAATCAAACTTTGCAAAGATCCTTTGTCGGTCTTTATGTCCCAACGATGCGAATAATATGACCATGTACGCTATCTAATTAGGCAAGCATATCAATCTATGCCAATATGGCTAATTATCCATTCGGTGTTGTTTGTTATCCTTTCCATATGTGCACCAATGTACCCATCCAAGCTAATCTTTGCCTTCCCTACGACCAGATCCGATTTCGACGACTCAAGGAGAAGAGAGACCCCCGGAACAAGAGGAAAAATATTGTGTCTTGTTTTTTCAGCATCTTGATTTCCAGATGCTGCCCATGACCGGGAACAAGGTCGACCCTAGCCACCGGTAGCAGCGTGCACATGACGATTCATCTTGGAATGGGTGAGTACTGGTTACTTGCCAACCTTAGTCTACTGACATGAGATACGAAGCAAGGGTAAGGATTTCACCGCAATGTTGAATTTTAGACCACTACTTTAAACTGAGATACATTTCATGAATCCGTCCCGCTCCCTTGGTGCCCGTGCTGGCAGCCCTAGGCCTAATTGGTAGCCTGTTCGGCTATTGTCGAGCGCACTGTCCTTGGCTGTGGCTTTCGCCACTAACCCCTTTCGAAGTCCATTGCCACCTCTTTCGTTAGTGCCCATCATTGTCCACCAGTCTGGTGGCTCCACTACCCCTCTCCGACATCCCTGGGTGTCCGTCGCGGCGGCCCTTGTTGGTGTCCCCAAGTGCACCTCCCCTCCACCGCCCCCCCCCCCCCACCCATGGCGGAATCCACAACAAGTTTTGGTGCACGCCCATAGCCCTTGCAAGATATCCACTCGCCCCTCCCCCCTCTTTCCCAATCCGTCAGTGCCCACCAGTCTGACTCCCGTATCCCGCCCTATCCCCCTCCACTGGTGTCCATCGAGATGCCACGTGGTCTAATTGCTAGCGTCTTTAATCAAATGTGTTTGTTTGGCTCTGCCGTCCACCAAAACACATTCCTGAAGTCTATTGGCACCCCTTTCGTTGGTGTCCGTCAGTGCACCTCCCCCTCCCCCCCCCCCCCCCCTGTCAACTACAACAAGCTTCCCCACCCCACCCGTGAGGTCATCGCCTTTCATTGGTGAGTTGAAACTGACTTCTAGTGATATACATGTATATATTTCATTCCAGGAACGGACACGGCTACCCATGTCTGTCATGGACGACCGTAGATTACGTCACGCGTGTGATTGTAAGTGTTTGTACGAATTGCATTAGAGTTTAATTCAGTAAAAAAACGAATTAGGTAAAACAACGAACCAACAATTCATCCTCTTTGATATGCAGCTCAATTATTATGTATTGAGTTTGCTCAGTTGGTATTAACCACATACAGTTGGTATTATCACACCCGAACGAAGACTTAAGGGATATTTTCTGTAATCTGTTATTAATCTTCTTTAGGCTGTGGTTGGTCACGTGTACAACTATTACAAGTATGGGACAAGGTGACCAAATATACCAATCCTAACTATATTGTTGTGGACACTCCCTCTGATCAGATGCAGACTCAACAGCCCGAGACGAGGAGGAACCATTGGCTGCCGTCGCGCCCAGGACGACGTAAGTGTGTGACACGTGCAGTTGTTTCGACGTCATTGAAATCAAACTTTGCAAAGATCCTTTGTCGGTCTTTATGTCCCAACGATGCGAATAATATGACCATGTACGCTATCTAATTAGGCAAGCATATCAATCTATGCCAATATGGCTAATTATCCATTCGGTGTTGTTTGTTATCCTTTCCATATGTGCACCAATGTACCCATCCAAGCTAATCTTTGCCTTCCCTACGACCAGATCCGATTTCGACGACTCAAGGAGAAGAGAGACCCCCGGAACAAGAGGAGACGACGCACCATTTGGTCGGGTAATATATTGTGTCTTGTTTTTTCAGCATCTTGATTTCCAGATGCTGCCCATGACCGGGAACAAGGTCGACCCCAGCCACCGGTAGCAGCGTGCACATGACGACTCGTCTTGGAATGGGTGAGTACTGGTTACTTGCCAACCTTAGTCTACTGACATGAGATACGAAGCAAGGGTAAGGATTTCACCGCAATGTTGAATTTTAGACCACTACTTTAAACTGAGATACATTTCATGAATCCGTCCCGCTCCCTTGGTGCCCGTGCTGGCAGCCCTAGGCCTAATTGGTAGCCTGTTCGGCTATTGTCGAGCGCACTGTCCTTGGCTGTGGCTTTCGCCACTAACCCCTTTCGAAGTCCATTGGCACCTCTTTCGTTGGTGCCCATCATTGTCCACCAGTCTGGTGGCTCCACTACCCCTCTCCGACATCCCTGGGTGTCCGTCGCGGCGGCCCTTGTTGGTGTCCCCAAGTGCACCTCCCCTCCACCGCCCCCCCCCCCCACCCATGGCGGAATCCACAACAAGTTTTGGTGCACGCCCATAGCTCTTGCAAGATATCCACTCGCCCCTCCCCCCTCTTTCCCAATCCGTCAGTGCCCACCAGTCTGACTCCCGTATCCCGCCCTATCCCCCTCCACTGGTGTCCATCGAGATGCCACGTGGTCTAATTGCTAGCGTCTTTAATCAAAGGTGTTTGTTTGGCTCTGCCGTCCACCAAAACACATTCCTTAAGTCTATTGGCACCCCTTTCGTTGGTGTCCGTCAGTGCACCTCCCCCTCCCCCCCCCCCCCACTGTCAACTACAACAAGCTTCCCCACCCCACCCGTGAGGTCATCGCCTTTCATTGGTGAGTTGAAACTGACTTCTAGTGATATACATGTATATATTTCATTCCAGGAACGGACACGGCTACCCATGTCTGTCATGGACGACCGTAGATTACGTCACGCGTGTGATTGTAAGTGTTTGTACGAATTGCATTAGAGTTTAATTCAGTAAAAAAAACTAATTAGGTAAAACAACGAACCAACATTCATCCTCTTTGATATGCAGCTCAATTATTATGTATTGAGTTTGCTTAGTTGGTATTAACCACATACAGTTGGTATTATCACACCCGAACGAAGACTTAAGGGATATTTTCTGTAATCTGTTATTAATCTTCTTTAGGCTGTGGTTGGTCACGTGTACAACTATTACAAGTATGGGACAAGGTGACCAAATATACCAATCCTAACTATATTGTTGTGGACACTCCCTCTGATCAGATGCAGACTCAACAGCCCGAGACGAGGAGGAACCATTGGCTGCCGTCGCGCCCAGGACGACGTAAGTGTGTGACACGTGCAGTTGTTTCGACGTCATTGAAATCAAACTTTGCAAAGATCCTTTGTCGGTCTTTATGTCCCAACGATGCGAATAATATGACCATGTACGCTATCTAATTAGGCAAGCATATCAATCTATGCCAATATGGCTAATTATCCATTCGGTGTTGTTTGTTATCCTTTCCATATGTGCACCAATGTACCCATCCAAGCTAATCTTTGCCTTCCCTACGACCAGATCCGATTTCGACGACTCAAGGAGAAGAGAGACCCCCGGAACAAGAGGAGACGACGCACCATTTGGTCGGGTAATATATTGTGTCTTGTTTTTTCAGCATCTTGATTTCCAGATGCTGCCCATGACCGGGAACAAGGTCGACCCAGCCACCCGGTAGCAGCGTGCACATGACGACTCGTCTTGGAATGGGTGAGTACTGGTTACTCGCCAACCTTAGTCTACTGACATGAGATACGAAGCAAGGGTAAGGATTTCACCGCAATGTTGAATTTTAGACCACTACTTTAAACTGAGATACATTTCATGAATCCGTCCCGCTCCCTTGGTGCCCGTGCTGGCAGCCCTAGGCCTAATTGGTAGCCTGTTCGGCTATTGTCGAGCGCACTGTCCTTGGCTGTGGCTTTCGCCACTAACCCCTTTCGAAGTCCATTGGCACCTCTTTCGTTAGTGCCCATCATTGTCCACCAGTCTGGTGGCTCCACTACCCCTCTCCGACATCCCTGGGTGTCCGTCGCGGCGGCCCTTGTTGGTGTCCCCAAGTGCACCTCCCCTCCACCGCCCCCCCCCCCCCCACCCATGGCGGAATCCACAACAAGTTTTGGCGCACGCCTATAGCCCTTGCAAGATATCCACTCGCCCCTCCCCCCTCTTTCCCAATCCGTCAGTGCCCAGGGGATCCTTTTAATATAAAGTCGTAAATAGAGCTCGTAGACCATTTTTCCATGAGATTCATCATGACAGTAAGAATATCCTGCTGTTCTCTCGGATAGACGGTATGAAGTAATGGATCATGCTGTAGCATATTTTATAGATGGCACGGAGTAATGAATCCTGCTACCGTTTACGAGCTTATAATCTTAATGTTATGATCCCCATAACGATCGAGACAGCGAAGGAATGTCTCTGTAAAGACTGGTGGAATGTGAACTAATCTTCGAATTGTGCTTTAATTATTACAGATGATAGGCGCCAAAAGCGACCAGGACCTGAAACATTGCGGCGGTGGTAGGCCTTACAGGGGATCCTTTTAATATCAAGTCGTAAATAGAGCTCGTAGACCATTTTTCCATGAGATTCATCATGACAGTAAGAATATCATGCTGTACTCTCGGATAGACGGTATGAAGTAATGGATCATGATGTAGCATATTTTATACATGGCACGGAGTAATGAATCCTGCTATCGTTTACGAGCTTATAATCTTAATGGTATGATCCCCATAACGATCGAGACAGTGAAGGAATGTCTCGGTAAAGACTGGTGGAATGTGAACTAATCTTCGAATTGTGCCTTAATTTTTTTTTATTACAGATGATAGGGGCCAAAAGCGACCAGGACCTGGAACATTGCGGTGGTGGTAGGCTTTACAGGGGATCCTTTTAATATCAAGTCGTAAATAGAGCTCGTAGACCATTTTTCCATGAGATTTCATCATGACAGTAAGAATATCATGCTGTACTCTCGGATAGACGGTATGAAGTAATGGATCATGCTGTAGTGTATGGTATATATGGCACGGAGTAATGAATCCTGCTATCGTTTACGAGCTTATAATCTTAATGGTATGATCCCCATAACGATCGAGACAGTGAAGGAATGTCTCGGTAAAGACTGGTGGAATGTGAACTAATCTTCGAATTGTGCTTTCATTATTACAGATGATAGCGGCCAAAGGCGACCAGGACCTGGAACATTGCGGCGGTGGTAGGCCTTACAGGGGATCCTTTTATTATCAAGTCGTAAATAGAGCTCGTAGACCATTTTTCCGTGAGATTCATCATGACAGTAAGAATATCATGCTGTACTCTCGGATAGACGGTATGAAGTAATGGATCATGCTGTAGCATATTTTATACATGGCACGGAGTAATGAATCCTGCTATCGTTTACGAGCTTATAATCTTAATGGTATGATCCCCATAACGATCGAGACAGCGAAGGAATGTCTCTGTAAAGACTGGTGGAATGTGAACTAATCTTCGAATTGTGCTTTCATTATTACAGATGATAGGGGCCAAAGGCGACCAGGACCTGGAACATTGCGGTGGTGGTAGGCCTTACAGGGGATCCTTTTAATATCAAGTCGTAAATAGAGCTCGTAAACCATTTTTCAATGAGATTCATCATGACAGTAAGAATATCATGCTGTACTCTCGGATAGACGGTATGAAGTAATGGATCATGCTGTAGCATATTTTATACATGGCACGGAGTAATGAATCCTGCTATCGTTTACGAGCTTATAATCTTAATGGTATGATCCCCATAACGATCGAGACAGTGAAGGAATGTCTCGGTAAAAACTGGTGGAATGTGAACTAATCTTCGAATTGTGCTTTCATTATTACAGATGATAGGGGCCAAAGGCGACCAGGACCTGGAACATTGCGGTGGTGGTAGGCCTTACAGGGGATCCTTTTAATATCAAGTCGTAAATAGAGCTCGTAAACCATTTTTCAATGAGATTCATCATGACAGTAAGAATATCATGCTGTACTCTCGGATAGACGGTATGAAGTAATGGATCATGCTGTAGCATATTTTATACATGGCACGGAGTAATGAATCCTGCTATCGTTTACGAGCTTATAATCTTAATGGTATGATCCCCATAACGATCGAGACAGTGAAGGAATGTCTCGGTAAAGACTGGTGGAATGTGAACTAATCTTCGAATTGTGCCTTAATTTTTTTTTATTACAGATGATAGGGGCCAAAAGCGACCAGGACCTGGAACATTGCGGCGGTGGTAGGCCTTACATGGGATCCTTTTAATATCAAGTCGTAAATAGAGCTCGTAAACCATTTTTCAATGAGATTCATCATGACAGTAAGGATATCGTGCTGTACTCTCGGATAGACGGTATGAAGTAATGGATCATGCTGTAGCATATTTTATACATGGCACGGAGTAATGAATCCTGCTATCGTTTACGAGCTTATAATCTTAATGGTATGATCCCCATAACGATCGAGACAGCGAAGGAATGTCTCAGTAAAGACTGGTGGAATGTGAACTAATCTTCGAATTGTGCTTTCATTATTACAGATGATAGGGGCCAAAGGCGACCAGGACCTGGAACATTGCGGTGGTGGTAGGCCTTACAGGGGATCCTTTTAATATCAAGTCGTAAATAGAGCTCGTAGACCATTTTTCCATGAGATTCATCATGACTGTAAGAATATCATGCTGTACTCTCGGATAGACGGTATGAAGTAATGGATCATGCTGTAGCATATTTTATAGATGGCACGGAGTAACGAATCCTGCTATCGTTTACGAGCTTATAATCTTAATGGTATGATCCCCATAACGATCGAGACAGTGAAGGAATGTCTCGGTAAAGACTGGTGGAATGTGAACTAATCTTCGAATTGTGCCTTAATTTTTTTTTATTACAGATGATAGGGGCCAAAAGCGACCAGGACCTGGAACATTGCGGTCGGTGGTAGGCCTTACAGGGGATCCTTTTAATATCAAGTCGTAAATAGAGCTCGTAAACCATTTTTCAATGAGATTCATCATGACAGTAAGAATATCATGCTGTACTCTCGGATAGACGGTATGAAGTAATGGATCATGCTGTAGCATATTTTATACATGGCACGGAGTAATGAATCCTGCTATCGTTTACGAGCTTATAATCTTAATGTTATGATCCCCATAACGATCGAGACAGCGAAGGAATGTCTCTGTAAAGACTGGTGGAATGTGAACTAACCTTCGAATTGTGCTTTCATTATTACAGATGATAGGGGTCAAAGGCGACCAGGACCTGGAACATTGCGGTGGTGGTAGGCCTTACAGGGGATCCTTTTAATATCAAGTCTTAAATAGAGCTCGTAGACCATTTTTCCATGAGATTCATCATGACAGTAAGAATATCATGCTGTACTCTCGGATAGACGGTATGAAGTAATGGATCATGCTGTAGCATATTTTATAGATGGCACGGAGTAATGAATCCTGCTATCGTTTACGAGCTTATAATCTTAATGTTATGATCCCCATAACGATCGAGACAGCGAAGGAATGTCTCTGTAAAGACTGGTGGAATGTGAACTAATCTTCGAATTGTGCTTTCATTATTACAGATGACAGTGGCCAAAGGCGACCAGGACCTGGAACATTGCGGCGGTGGTAGGCCTTACAGGGGATCCTTTTAATGTAAAGTCGTAAATAGAGCTCGTAGACCATTTTTCCACGAGATTCATCATGACAGTAAGAATATCATGCTGTCCTCTCGGATAGACGGTATGAAGTAACGGACCATGCTGTAGTGTATTGTAGATATGGCATGTGGTAATCAATCCTGCTATTGGTTATGAGCTTATAATCTTAATGGTATCATGATCGAGACAGTGAAGGGATGTCTCGGTAAAGACTCATCGAATGTGCTCGAATTTTGGTATTGATCCTCTTGTATCGCAGGTGCTTGCAGTCATAGAAAACCAGGAGCTGCGGGCTTCCGGAGGGAGAAGTACTAAAAAGGGAGTATAATTTGACTATACTATCTAAAATAGTCCTTGTAAACCCTTTATAAATACGAGATGTGTGGTGTTAGTATCTATCAAGTAAATATTAATTGAATTTAAATAATTCAGAATCGTTGTATATTGACAGTCTACGCTGCTTGTTTTTTAGCGTTGCCGGTGAAGAGTCGAATAAATGAACAACTTAATTGTGTCCGCAAGTTTGAGCAGACGTATGTCTGTGTCTCATTTTCTCTCATCGCCATTCCACTTGCTATGTTACCTCGCTCTGCGTACCCTAACATTCGACCCTTGTCCCTGACCCTAACCCGTAATCCGCTGACCCCTAACCACTAACTAACCTCCTCTAATCCCTTAACCCCTTGCCTTAACCATAACCAAGCTTGTGGAATGGCGGTACATAAGACCCTAGTACAGACCACACAGTCATAAGACGTATGGACACTTAAGGTTATTTGTTATTATCGCATCTATGGCTATGCCTGATCAACATATCAGATTTAGTTATATAATTAATACGGTGTTGCATTTACCCGCATTTAAATATTGTATATTGCTTGAAAATTGTTTTTGAATGAAAATGTTCTTTTAATATACAGCGGATGAAAGGTGTTTTCGGGTTATTCCGGGCTGCATCTAGCCTTCCTGACGTCCACCAATAACGATACAACTGCCTCCTGTCAACGGGTTCTATGAATCAACCGCTACAGCAGGATGAGGCATCCTTTCCTCTGTCGTGGCTGCAGTAATAATAGCCAGACCTATTACAACGTTGCAACGTACTTCTGCAGGAACAATCGCTGTCTGAGCGCGGATGAAAAGCTGGCAATCGAACTGTTGAAACTGCGCCAACATTGCAGTGTAAATGATAGTTGTCTAGTCGAATAGAACATTGACTGCAAGAACCGACAGGTCTCGTAGACACGTCATGCAAAATCGGCATCAACTGACAACCGCATTGTAGTATGTTCACATTATCTGATACACGGCGGAAGCTTTGATTGTAATAAATGAATTGAATGTAAAAGCTTACACGAAACCGTTTCTGAGAAGAATTAAAATAAAAAAATGTCAAACAGTGCATCATTGGGTCATATGTCGAAAAACGCCCCTTCCCCTCATGCATAAACCCAGGGCAATCACCCTCTTCCCATTAAAAAAACCAACAGAAGGCTCTCCCTCACATACGTAAACGTACCCCCACCCCCTACCCTTCACACACCCGGGACTGATCCAACCCCATCAAACGCCCATGACGCCCCCCGTCCCCCCTCACCCACACCCAGGACACCTACCCGCACCCCTTTACAGTCCGAACGGAACCCCCTTCTCTTACATACCAGCACGCCCTCCCCTTACGCACCCCTAGGACAATCACCCCCTCCCCGTTCATGCACACACACTTGACAGACACCCCCCCCCCCCCTCACATGCACCCAGGACGCAATCCCCACTATTCCCCCTCATTCGCGCCCGGGACTGACACCCCCACCCCCCTCCGCTCCCGCCCTGCCCCTTCCCTCAAGCAGCCATCCCCTTCACACCCAGCCCGAACAGACCCCCTTCTGTGGCATACAATGTCAAGAAATATATTACACCAAGGATGCAATCTCTCATCTCCCCCATCCTACACACCTTGGAAGAACTTCCGCCGCCCTCTCCTTACGCACCCCTAGAACAACCATCCCCTCTCGTTTACACACACACCGGATGGACCCCCCACCCCGCCCCCGCACGGGACGCCCCCTTTTTTATGCACACCCAGGACAAACTCTCCTTCACACACACCCTGGACGGACCCCCCCCCCCACCTCCCCTCACATACACACGGAGCGAACAACCCCCTCCCTTCACACACCCACCCCCCGAGGAAACCCCCCCCCCATATCCCCCTCACACCACACCCCCCCCCCCCGCCTCAGACGCAGAACGGACCAATCACTCCCTCCCCTCAAACAAACCCTACACCGAAATAATAAATTAAAGGTATACTCTGTGCAATATTTTATTGTCTGTCTTGTTGCCGTTGTGTTGTGAACGTGATTTTGTTCGATCTTTCAATGGTTAAACGAGGGGGGGTGGCTATCCCAGGGGGACTCGCCGAGTCCCGCGCTCTCTCGGGATTGGCTGAGTGGTGTCCGACTCTGCGAAGTGCGCGAGCGGGGTCACGGCGGGGTAGGGTTGTGTGGAAGTTCCAACGTGGCCGACAGGCCAGTTGTATATGATATCAAGAGAAGAATAAAGATTTTAGAGACTGCTGCTTGGTGTGTTGTGGATTCGCTGTAGAGATCGCAATAAAAAAACCGACAATAACGTCGCGACAAAACCAATAGGGCTGGCCTCGTTCCCACTCATGAACACGAAACTGAGGCTGGCTTCTTTGTCACTGGACAGCTCCGGAATGCCGTAGGTTGCCCCGGTGGTTTTGAACTGTTCAAAACTACCGGCATGAACCGGGACCGAGGCCCGGTATTTTCAAACCTCGTGAAACCTTAGTGCCACCGTAGTACAACCGGGCTTCACCGTAGTAGCACCGTGCAAGCTACCGGGGTCATCCGTAGGCAACCGGGGGTGACTGTGGCCTTCTGGGGCCACGGTGAGTCGCGGCAGCACTAGGGTAGTATAAAAGTGGGATAACATTTGTTTCAAATCACTTGGTGCCTCATCCCTAGAAGGATTGACATCATGGATCTCGTCGTCAACAACTACTGGAACAGACTTCAGCTAATGAAATGGCAACTGCAGATGAACAGACAGCAGGCTACAAACAACATGGTAATGCTCCAAGTTATTCAGCAAAACAGAAGAATGAAAAGAAAGAGGGCCAGAAAACAGAGAACTGTGTGGGTGAGACCTTGGGTCGAGAGGCGAGTGACACTAGGGCAGTAGGCTCTTCCACAGCCCCACCTCCGCTCGCTCCATGTGAGGCTGTAAACGGCTAATCTAAGGTTGGCAGGGATTGGTCAACGCACTCTGCCTGTTTCGAATATTCTCATTGGCTGTGCTAACTTTAGCTCAGCGGGTGCATTATGGCCGCCCTTGACAAAGTTTTAATAAGGGGCTAAGTTCTTACCCGTCTGGGCGCGCAGCTGCACGGCCAGACGCCTGCACAGCCAGACGGGTGTGTGTGCGGGGACCGGGTGACGGCCCAATAACAAATGGCTGCTCTCCCACTAGTCTCCTCCACAGCCCCCCGCTGCGTGGCCAGCTCACTCAGACGGAGCGAGCGGAGGTGGGGCTGTGGAAGAACCTACTCGGTGAGGATGGATTAGCCAGTCCTGGCCCGAGAGATCCTAGGGCCTACCCCCACCCTCTCTATAGGCTGGGGCCTACCCCCACCCCCTCTATAGGTTAGGGCCTACCCCCACCCCCTCTATAGGCTAGGGCCTACCCCCACCCCCTCTATAGGCTAGGGCTAGCCCTAACCCCCCCACCCACCCCTATCCCACTTACCCACCAAGTCTCCTTGCCTACGCCAACACACGGCGGCCAGGCCGGGGCGATTACTGGCTAAGCCATGGTGCTCCCACCCACCACTCACCGACGTCTGCATGGCCAGATAAGACGCCTGCATGGTCAGATTGGTTGCGGGACTGGGCGACGCGTCTGGACGGCCCCGGACCCTTCTTAATATTATCTCATGAATAATCCACAACGAGGCTACCATGGCAGCGGTCCTACTGCATGCGGCGCTATAACATGGCGACTGGCACTAACCTCTCGGGTGTTTCGCATAATCCGTCGGTTAAACAGAGCGATCGTGACTCTTTTTCGTTCTTGGCTATATATTTACATTTGTTGAAGAATATGTCACAAAGTGTAGTAAATCGTCAGGACATAACCACACCAGCAAAGGCTAGTTCAACGTTTAAAGTTCAAAGTTTATATCCATAACATGAGAGGCAAGTTTGAAACTGTCATGAAAGCAAGTCCTGGCGTATTCCAAAACGTCCCAAGATACCCTTCAGTACACGAGCCTGGCATTTGAAAAAGTACACTGAGGCTGATGACAACAGCATGATCCAGAAGCTTGTAATGGAACATCTAAAATCTGGGGGTCACTCCACGGATCGTCTAGCTATGGCTAATAAATAAATCGGGTTGAGACGATTAAGTGCAATTGATCAATTAATATTCGAATTAAAAATATTACTATTGCAATAATAATAATGCTTCGTGTTACATTATAATTGCATTAATTATTATCGTTCAAGCAGTGGATGCCGGTTGTAGGCATAGCATTACACGAGTCTTTGCAACCTGAAGATGCTGGGCTGACGGTTCGAGTCACATGGTAATTAGAAAAGCCTTTTACAAACGATTATAATACCATTGTAAAAGTCCAAAACGCCCAATGACGATTTATTTTCTCATCAAGTTTGACTGAGGTTCTTGTATTTTTTTCCGGGGAATTGCTTTTCATTTGCACCTGTGTCAGAATTTTTCTATCACTTGAGGCTTCTCTTGGACAGCTTCAGTGGTATATGTGTCGGATGTGTATGTATGTGGGTCTTACAATGTCATGAGAAACACACCTAATCATGTTGATATGTTTTGTTTACAGCACGATGTCTTTTTCTAGCTCCCATATGTTATATAGTGGGTAAGAATATATGCGGACGATATAAACCACAGTAATGTTCACTCTATTATGCACCCAAACTTGACGTGAGTCTGGAGGGAATGGCACCAGGTCTTTCTCCAATTAAAATCGTCTTTGGTAAATTGCTTCCAGCACATCAGTGCTAGTTGTAATCTGTCAGAAAGAGGAATAGTAAATACATGCAGAATTACATATATTAACATATCCCCACCACAGTACTCCATGGGGTAGCCCCCCAAGAAAGAGATGGCTCCAGAGAGAATTATGTGTTTCAATTTAGTTTGAACCATTTTAAATAATCAAATAATGATTGAACTTCCTTCATTTAGCTCTTTTCAAGCTACTGAGTTGTTGTAGTTGAGTCAATCCATGCGTCATACCTCACTGTTTAGTGTCAAGGGTAAAAAAATAAATCTGTCACACAAAGCCAAGAAACAAAATTGTGACTATCATTGGCCTTGGGCAAGGCGGGATCTCGAAGGGCCATCTGGTTTCAATGTCATTTTCACTAGACCATGCAATATCCAGATAGGATACCGGTAGGCCTTGCCAAGCGACGACGTGTTACTGTTAGTGACTGTGCAATGTAGGGTCAGCGTTGTAGTCCCAAGTAAACTCAATTTTAGGCGATACATGCGACTATTCTTATTAAATAACAGTGGCAATAAGTGAACGAATACCTAAAAATTAGGCCCGCCATCACTTCGGATTATTACCATCCATTCTTGGCGTATTTTTTTGTCCTTGAGCAATTGGTGGAAGCTGTTTTTAGCTGCCACTAACACAGTAGGGAACACATCAGTGCGCCATGTTGCCACCGACGCTTCGCGGTGCTGCGCGGGCAGCCTCGTTCTGGTGCCGCATGCATAAATTTTGAGAAAGGCCTTCACACTGTGTGGTTTTGGCATTACACATGTTAGATGTATGTCTGACAGTATGTGTGTTGCTGCCGCCTGCACGCTGAGACGGGTGAATAAAGAACAAAATAGAAGTATGGCTGTTGTTATCTGGCTGTTGATGTGGTTTCGGCATTAGATACATGTATGACTGTATTTGCGTTGCTGCCTGCCGGAAGAAATAATAACTGTAAAATAGTGTTTTTTTATTTGCACACATTTATATACATTGGTAGGTATCGACTATTAGTGGATGCAACATAATCCAAACCACATCTTCTTCCTCGGGATCAACCTTAACCCGGCACACTTCAAGTCACCGCCCCCCCCCCCCTCCTCCACATGTCCCTTAATCCACATAGATCGGTAATCTTGTGCTAAGCTAGGGGACACCTGGTCATAGCTATATTCAGCCCATGACAACATGCCCCCCCCCCCTTCTCCATGCCCCCCCCCCCTTCTCCATGCCCCCTAAACCACCTGGATCAATTATCTAATAGTGAACTAAGGGGACAATTGGTCATGACTATATTCAGCCTATGAAAATGTGCCCCCCACCCTGTGGCCCTTAACCCACATAGATCGGTAATCTCGCGATATGATCAAAAATGGTTAAAGCGTCCTCAATAAGCAACCAACCACACAGACCTGGCCACAGCGGGGCGCGAACCACCGATCCACGTGCCGTTAGGTTCTGAGGTGGCGAGAGCACTTAAGGCAAGCGCTCTAGCCCACTGGAGGTTTTTATGGAGGCAATGCCACAATGGATATAAAGACTACAACCAACAAACTTGCAAGTTGAAGTGAGCAACAATTGAACAACTAACTACTCGTGACCAGTCACATGGGCGGCGGACCACGGTATATGAGGCTTGATGTTTATTCATGAAATCATCCAGTTTAGCTCCATGTGTTTACATACTGCCAGACATTGCTTTAGCAAAACTCTAAGAGAATGAGTATTTAATATTTGTCGGTTGTGTCATTGTCATTCAGTAGAGCTCATGCCAAAGATCACTCCCCCCAATCCCACATACTCTTCGTTCAGTTTCGTACTGACTAGACTATAAGCAGTTTTGTACCTCTCCTCCCCACTGCCTCTCTCTGATCCAGCAAACTTTTCCCTTCTCCATCCCCACCCCACCCTCCTTCAGCCAGTGGTTCAATAACAACCACAAGCATTCTCATTGGCCTAGAGCGCCTCACCCCCCTCCACCCCCCCTCCTCCCCACCCGTCTGGCTGTGCAGGTAAGATCTTAGCCCCTGTTGAAAGTTTTGGAGAAAGTGAAAGAGTTTTGGCTGAAATAAGATTTTTAAAAAAATCCTAAAATACTTTTAACGCATATAAACGAAACAACCAGGAAAGAAAAGCAGACGCATGGCTATTTAGGAAAAAAATAATGTGATTGTAGGCGGAAATACGTGGAAGAAACCTCCGATCAGGCGGACGTTTCGCGAAAATCGAGAATGTTTACTTTCCAGTTCAGCGGGGGGGTGGGGGGGGGGGGCTGATCAGCTGATGCCTTCAGTGACCGCCCAAGAGAAATGACAGTGGTGTCACTGTCAATTCGGTTATACACCAGCGAAGAAATAAGCTGGCAGAAGTAACATCTATGCTGGAAATTGCAGGTAAATTTCAGTTATATTTAATTCTTTATGTTTTCATTACATATGATTATGAGTATATAAGCTAACTTCATTAGGTATACAGATGCAATTAAATGCCTTTGATTAATTTGTGCCAAATTTTGAATTTTAAATTAATGATGTTTTTTATGCAGCTGTAATATCAGTGGTGTGTCAATATAAAAGGGCACAGCATATGATTTTACCTCTCCCCACCATACCCAACAATCATAAAATTATTGCAACAATTTAATAAACTTATCTGTGTTTTTGTCTTTTAGATGCATGAAGAGCTATGCTGCAGATATTTGCAGACCTCCAGACAATATTCATTTGCCAAATGCTATTGAGGCATTTAGAATAGGTGTGGATATTTATATATTCCTGTTATGTCTTACTTGAAGGGTTTTAGCCTTAAATAATCCTGTTTATTCCTTAATTCTTATCTAAATTCGGTGGTGTTATAATCTATTTCTGGTATAGTCTCTGTGTAAGGACTTCATATGTACATGACATGCACATAACCACATGAGTGAAGTGTATAGAACATGTTATTATTGTCGTTAATGTGAAGTACAATTAAGCATGATTTTTAAGCAACTGACTGAGCAATATGACATATGAGCCATATGAGCAGAGTATGGCTCTGTATAGTAAACTCAGATGATCAAGTGTTAAGCAGCAAGTATTACTATTTTTCACCTGGGTAATTTACTTTGTCTGAGAGAATTGTACATAGTTGTCTGCTCTACTTAGATACCTTTGTTTAATCATACACTGCATCTCCAAAACTCCCATGATGGGAGCTTGGCCCAGTACCTCATTACATATAATCATGTATCAAATTTATGATCAATCTGTGAAACCCCTAATATATAAAAGTAACTTTTATATTCACAGCATATTGTCAAGAGGCTGGTTGAGGCACTGGACTATTGAACACATGGAGAAGAACCAACTCATGTTAACCCTTCAGTGTTACTGTTTCGTGAGAGGTTAAACTTGCGAGAATGGTGCTTTGTCAAGACCAAGACACCACATCTGGAGCCATCACAGGATGCTGTTTCATGATTATCACAGTGAAGCACAGTTCGAATGCATGCTAATGCAAGATTTTGAAATGAAATAAGCCTGGGATTTTTTTGAAATATGAGCTGGGTCATTAGGAAAACTTGGTAGCCATTGTTGATTTACATCAATGCTACCTAAGAATAATTAGACGAAATGTTTTTCATTTAGTTTCATGAAATAATACTTATTAATGCTTTCAATCAAATGTGTTTGTCATTCTTTAATCGAATTTGGCTGATGTTTTGTTAATATAATTTTTTTCTTCACGCACACATATAAATCTCCTGAACTCCTGAAACTGAAGGAATTGCTGCAGCACAAAATACCTTTCTAATTACCAGTATTCCCAGGGAAACAGATATATTCCATGTTATACGTGCAGCACACTTTTTTTTGCTGCAAAACTATCCAGTAATGTTCTCATGCAATCTCATCTTTATGTATATATGTAGTTACAGTTATAACTGTATAAAAAAAATTTATAATCTGTTTTATTTTATTATAATTTTTACTCTTTGAAGCAAATACCGGTATCTAGTACTTAAAATTTCCTGTTGATGATTTATTTGATATTTGAGGCTTAAGTTAATGTCTGGTAGACTAAACTTAATTATTATGAATGTGTGTGACCATGAAATGTTAACTCCCTAGATTCTTTTTCTAAGTGAAGAGAAGCCTGCATAAACATGTACAAAACTGTTAATGAACCTGTAATTTTATGCGCTATAGAACTATATAAATAGCTTTTTTCTCTAATCAAAACCTGTAACTTTCACCAAATAACATAATACAAATTTCTATTTCACTAAAAGATAAAATCACCTAACAAAAAAAAGCTTTTCACTATAAGACGCAGCATGTGAGAGGAGTGATACAGTAAAATGTTTATTGATTACTTTTAAACAATTAAACGTAATAATGTGCAAAAATATTTAATATGACAGGCTTATGATTATGATGATAATACTTAAAATGATACTTAATAAAAGTAAAATATTAATTTAATAGGTTGATGCAGATAATTTTATATTGATCTTTATGACCTGAATGTTGCTGAACAATCAAAGTTTACATGACCAATGTTTAAAAAAACAAACAGGTGACCCATTATAGCTGTAAAAGGGGCATACCATTTGATTGCAGGAGGTAGGGTGAGGGGCATGTTTGTAAGCTTATTAGGCCTCCCTCTAAGCAGCATGTATGCCGTCATGTAACAACACCATGTGACCTTAGAGCCAGGTAAGGCTTTTAGCAGGACAGATATTACTATGATATATATATTATACATGTATATAGTGATAGAAGAAATTTTTCACCACATTAATTCCAACTTCCAACAGGAAGATACTGCTAAGATCAGGGGCGGAACTAGAGGTGGGGTCAGGGGGGTTGAAACCAATCCCCCCCCCCTCCCTTGGGAACTTGAACATACACTGTCAAAGTCGGGTTCTTTGAGTACCCCCCCCCCCCCCACCCCGGCCGCAAGTTTTTAGAGAGCACCCCCCCTCCCCTTTCCAAATTCCTAGATCCGCCCCCGACTGATTTAATGCCATTTTTAAATAGTTTTGCAGTTAAAAAATACAGATATCTAAATTCACAGGCATCGTAAAATGACAGAGGGAGGGGCGGGCGGTATTGGGCCACATAGTCGCACCCCCACCCCCTCCCTCGCCCCTAGTCCTGAAACGAGTTTCTCTGACTTGGAGGCCTCACACGATACGGAGACGAGAGAGCCCGCTCCGGCGCGGCCCACAGCGGAATAGCTAGGTGGGGTGTGGGGGGGGGGTCATGCAACGGGGCTACCCCATTTCCCCTCTTTCCGTTATGGAATGATATTAGGGTCATAATTCACAATTCATTATGCATAATGCAATGTGAATATTGTAAACTGCAGTATGCATATTGCATAATGCAATGTGAGTATTGTCAAATGCGGTATGCACATTGCATAATGCAATGTGAATATTGTCAAATGCAGTATGCACATTGCATAATTTAGTATGCACATTGCATAATGCAGTATGCACATTGCATAATGCAGTATGCACATTGCATAATGCAGTATGCACATTGCATAATGCAGTATGCACATTGCATAATGCAGTATGCACATTGCATAATGCAGTATGCACATTGCATAATGCAGTATGCACATTGCATAATGCAATGTGAATATTGTCAAATGCAGTATGCACATTGCATAATGCAATGTGAATATTGTCAAATGCAGCATGCACATTGCATAATGCAATGTGAATATTGTCAAATGCAGCATGCACATTGTCAAATGCAGTATGCACATTGTCAAATGCAACATGCCGCTATTCAATACGCAGCCTGTCATCTGCCTTCTGAAACTGCCCATTACATATGCGCTTATTCGACTTGCGATTATGCGTGACACCGCATTCTGCTTTGCCCCATTTTGACATACGGTGGCGCCACTGGTTCGAAACATAAACTATTCTGAAAACAACGGATCCCTCCGGCGCGACCTTCACCTTGCACTCCGCCGGAAGTCCGTTCCAACGTGATCTTTTTCTTGTCTGTTGCCACATGCGCCGCAGATCGACTGACACAGGCCGGGGGGGGGGGGGGTGGTAGGCACCGCCTAAATAGAACTTGTCCCCCCGGCCTGTGTCAGTCGATCTGCGGCGCCTGTGTCTCTGAGACTGAGAAGGCTCTTAACCTTAGCCTCAGACTTATAAGTTATAGGCCTCTGGCTTTGACACCCCCTAATCCACTATTAAATACTATTAAACAAACAACGACCCCCTCTCAGCCACAGCATATAATAGATTATATGCGGTGCTTGAGAGGGGGGCATTGTTTATTTACTTCAGGGGTTCTGTCAGCAGATCTGTGCACCTGTGGGTTAGTCTATGACAAATCTATGACTGAACTGTCAAAAAAAGAGCCACCTGGGCTTAGATTCGGTGGGAAAAGCTTGACAACCAGATTTAACATTTACACAGTCAGATAATGTCTAGGATCATGTAAGGGGGGGGGGTTACTTCTAGATTACGCATAATAAACTTCATTAATCCCAGATAACAAACTGAATTAAAACGAGAACTTTTAGCATTCAAAGGAAATTAAAGGCGGATCGATACATGACATAAATTGGTGATTTTCCAATTCACGGTTATTTAATATAAAAATTCCCAGTTCACGATTAATGAAAATTCTTGGTCATTCCGGTTGACAAACAATTACTTTTCTCATTCCTAGTTCACGATGCAATGAACAGCCCATTCCCAAGGAACAGAAATACACATGGCACCCCCACCATGTAAGCTTAATTAGGGGCAAACTTGCAATATAGAATACAAGTAATTATTTTGCAATTAGGCATGACAGGTGAATTATCCTTACCAAAAGAAAATGGCTGTTTGGACTGGTTTTATCTTTCGTAAGTAAAGTTATTTTATGCCTAAATTAATTATTTGGTGTCATATTAGAAATTGAGGCATGCAGCACATTATATGCAGACAATAGTTTACTGCAGTCAACAGCAAAAATACTATATTATAATAAATAATATGCTTTAGTAAACTCAAGTGAATTGTTATTAAAATGTTTATCATAGTTAATAAATGTTATTAAAATGTTTATCATAGTTAATAAATGTTATTAAAATGTTTATCATAGTTAATAAATGTTATTACTAGTTTCTATTGCAATTTCATTATTATTATTTAAATTGATTAAAAATATACAAAGTTTTGACTTTCATAAAATATATGAAAAAGCAGCGGACCGATTTCCATGGAGCCAATTACAGCCATGAAAAATGTGTCCGACCCGGACCGATTTTCACGGAGCTGATCACAGCCATGAAAATGTGTCCGACCCGCCAAATGACGTTTCTGATGATGTATGGGCTGTCTGATAGGGGCGGACCGATTTTCATGGAGCCGATCGCAACCATGAAAATGTTTCCGACCCGCAAAAATGACTCTTTCTGATGATGTATGGGTTGTCCGATTGGGGCGGACCGATTTTCATGGAGCCGATCGCAGCCATGAAAATGTGTCCGACCCGCAAAATGACTCCTTCTGATGATGTATGGGTTGTCTGATATAGGGGCGGACCGATTTTCATGGAGCCGATCATAGCCATGAAAATGTGTCCGACCCGCAAAATGACTCTTTCTGATGATGTATGGGTTGTCCGATTGGGGCGGACCGATTTTCATGGAGCCGATCGCAGCCATGAAAATGTGTCCGACCCGCAAAATGACTCCTTCTGATGATGTATGGGTTGTCTGATATAGGGGCGGACCGATTTTCATGGAGCCGATCGCAGCCATGAAAGCCATCTCCGGCCGGACACAATTTCATGGCCGGACACTGGGCGCATTTCTTTGGTACCCCGGGTGTATCCCTACGGTGGACCGAATACGCACATTACGCATCGGTTCACCGCCCGACACTTTTTTCACCCTGGTATGGGTGCGCGCGCATCTATTCGGTATGCCGATGTGCCCCGTTCAAAACAGCACGGGACATTCGGGAGAAGAAGGCGGCTGATTGAAAGGTGATGAGAGTAGGTTGGTTCCAGTGCCCTAACGTGCACCGGATGTGAACGGTGTGTACATTTCATTGGAATATTATCTGTTTTGAACCAGTGGCGCCACCGTATGTCAAAATGGGGCAAAGCAGAATGCGGTGTCATGCATAATCGCAAGTCGAATAAGCGCATATGTATAATGGGCAGTTTCAGAAGGCGGATGACAGGCTGCGTATTGAATAGCGGCATGTTGCATTTGACAATGTGCATACTGCATTTGACAATGTGCATACTGCATTTGACAATATTCACATTGCATTATGCAATGTGCATACTGCATTTGACAATATTCACATTGCATTATGCAATGTGCATACTGCATTTGACAATATTCACATTGCATTATGCAATATGCATACTGCAGTTTACAATATTCACATTGCATTATGCAATATGCATACTGCAGTTTACAATATTCACATTGCATTATGCAATATGCATACTGCAGTTTACAAGGTTCATTGCGCATTGTGCATAATGCATTGTGAATTATGACCCTAATATCATTTTATACTGTCGCTTTACAGTGCCTATATAGCTGTGACTATATTTTAGACATCTAAATTTTTGACATTACAACTCTTTGCATGCAAAAGTAGATCGACTTCTAGATATAAAGTTTAAAGTGAAACACAACCATCGCCTCCTCTCGCCCTTGGGATCAAATGGCTCGTCCCTCAGGCTCAGCGACTTTCCGACAGATTTTTGCCGGGTTGGTACCTGCGCCAGTAAACCACCGATGAAGCTGACTGCAAGGTTCCAAAAAATGAAGAAACTATGTCTTGTCATGATCAAAAGGTGATACCAAAACATCAAAACTGTCTTGTTTTACCTTTATCGTGTAGTGTAATAACGCATTATTGTGTTCTTACGCCATGCACTACACAGCTTTGCATGGGAATGGTTATGTCGACCACTTGCTCTCGCCATCTTGGTTGGTGAGATGCCGCGGAGGTTGATGGGATTTTTGTGACGTCACTGTACGGAATTCCGTACAGTGAATTTAGCCGTTTACAGACCATCTGAGTGAGCTGGCCACGAAGCGGGGGGCTGTGGAGGAGACTACTAGGGCAGTACACACGTCTGATGAACGAATTGCGTGATGAAGATGTGAGATCCTTCAAGAACTTCCTTCGTGTGGATCCAGAAATGTTTAAAGAACTACTCCTGCGACTGGAGAACAGAATCACGAAGCAAGACACATGGTTTCGCAAGGCTCTAGAACGTGGGTTGAAGTTGGCCATAACACTGAGGTACCTAGTCTCAGGTGATAACTACCACTCACTCATGTATGGTTTCCGGGTACCTGACAACACCATTTCTCTGTTAATTCGTGAAGTGTGCGAAGCCATCAGAGCTGAATATGCTGAAGAAGTTATAGCATGTCCATCCACCCCACAAGAATGGACATCTATAGCTGAGAAATCGGGCAGAGATGGCAGTTCAATAATTGTATCGGTGCTCTGGATGGCAAACACATAGCCATTAGGTGTCCAAACAAAGGGGGATCAATCTACTACAACTACAAGGGCTACCATTCGATCATCCTCATGGCTCTGGTGGACGCAGACTACAAATTCACTTGGGTGGACGTTGGTACCAATGGATCTTCCGGAGATGCCCAGGTATTCAACAACTCTGACATGAAGGAAGCCATTGAGGAAGGAACCATAGGACTCCCCCCTCTCAATGCACTGCCTGGTGATGACAAGGACATACCATACTTCATAGCTGCTGATGACGCCTTCGCCCTGAGGACCTGGCTCATGAAACCGTTCTGCAAAAGGCAACTTACTGATGATGAGAGAATCTTGACCTATCGACTCTCCAGGGCTCGAAGGATAGTTGAGAACGCTTTCGGCATCCTAGCACACAGGTTCCAGTGCCTGCTGACAACCATGAGGCAACGCCTTGATACGGTTACAGCTATAGTGTTGGCATGTATATGCCTGCACAATGTGATGAGATGAAGATATCCAGGTCAACAGAACGCTGAGGTGGACCAGGAAGATCCGCAACACAACATCACCGCAGGAGTGTGGAGAGACGACCCGGCTCTTCTCGACGCAAGGAACCATATTGGTGGGAACACACAAACCAGAGCAGCCAAAACTCAAAGATTGTATCTCAGTGCCTACTACAACTCACCTGTAGGAGCCGTGCCCTGGCAAATAGACATGATCTGAACTACTGTGAACTGAACTGTGAACTGGATCAATGCGTGTTTGAAAAGTTGAGATTTGTGATATTTTCCTATTTTGAATTTAACGTGTTTGCATTATGTTGTGATATTAAATTTTTCTGTGAGAACTGGTAATACATTTGGCGTTGATATTAGAAATCACTATGTTAGTTTTTGATTTTACTTGTGGTACGCAGTGCTTGACTATGATTGTGGTTAAATGTCAATTGTGATCTATCTCGGTTTCATCCAATTGCAATAGGGTAAAGATTTTCATATATTGAAGTATATGTGCCGCTATTCCAGCATGTCTACCTTAAGCCATTCCAGGAAAACACCTTCTGGAAATGGTCATTTCATTCGGTTTTTTTTATTGTATTATTTCATTTACATTTTTAAACAGCCTGAACAGTTTTTCTACAAGGGATAATTCCCTTACCAGACAGATTTAATGATGAAACCTTATTGAAACAACACTAAGATAATACATGTGAAACCATCTAGACAGTTTATATTTTCATTAAAGAATTATTTTCAGACAATATGGTCTGGCCAGCAATATTTCTGAATGTATAGTCTGTGGTGAACTATGTTTAAGTTGAAGCCGGTGTTTTGCTGACCTAAACGTGCCTGGGCGTTAGCAGTAGTTAGTGCAGTCTGGTAATGTTTCTTTGTGAGGAAATTTTTTATATGAAAGTTGCGTTGCTGAAACAACCCACCATCGGCCCTTGTATCTCTTTCTATAGTACAGTCAGGCTTAGCCGCAGATATAAACACACATGTACGTTTGAAACAACGCTGGCGTTTGTGCGGCATTGTGCACTGGGTGACTGGCCACTGGCACTGCAACTCACAAATCATCCACAGTTTTGATGACTTAATGCTCATCGGGTTACGTTTACGGGATGTAGTGCAATAACTCTATTTTGTGAAATGAACGTAACCTTTTAAAATAAAACATATTTTTTTAACGGCGCAGTAAAGTCTCATAAAAATTCAGCAGATGCTGTGTAATTGGAAACTTTCATAAAATAATAACAAATACCTTGTAGTTCTTTACCTTGTTTTTATAGGCTTTATATGCTTAACTTAACACAGAACGGGATTATTAGTTCACTACAACACAATTTCAACAATTTCAACAGTAAACATATTCACATATTTAACGGTTCATTTCACATTTAAATGAACAGTCCACCGCACAGTTTACAAATCACTGTGTTTTGCACAATTCACAGTTCACTTCTGGCGATCAGTAGTAGTGAGGTTAATGGAACCACCTTGACAAGTTGATGTCTGCTGACTATCAGGTGTCAGACCGAGGCCACCGAACGATAAATCCGTCAATGAGTAGTTGGGAGTGCTGGATGGCCTGACTTGTGTCTTCCCAGGTGATTGAGTGATAGTGTTCCACGTGATGGTGTCGGCATGGGTGTTCATGGGGTGTTGGCTGGAGGCTGCTGCTGTTGGCTGTTGGGACTGTTGTTGCTGCTGGTGCTGCTGCCTTGGAACATGCCAATAATCAAACTGCTGTTGTTGCTGTGGCTGATGCGGCTGTTGCTGGAATGGCTCTGCACGCAGCACGTGCTGAAGCGTTCTCCTTTTAGCATCCCGGATATGTGTGCTTGCAGCAGAGGGTCGTCTCCTTCTGTTGCTCTGTCAAAGTGGCCAGCAGCTGTTCAGCCTCCGTATCGAGGTTACTGGCTGACGACTTCCCCCTGGACTTGGCTGCAGGAGGTACATGAGAGGACCTGGGTTGGGGCTGAGAGGTGCTCGGTTCAATGCCCCTCTCAATGTCTTCGTCAAACTCTGGTCCAGAGTCAGGGACATCGCACTGTGGCTGGCCCCCTCGGGCTGCAATTTTTGACCGGAAGCTGACTGGCTGTCTGCTGGTAAGACGGGCTATATGGTCCCGCAAAAAGGCGAAGCTATCGATGATGAATTGGTCCCGCTGACCCTGGTACGAATGGACTCATACCAAGTCTTTAACCCTGCCATGTCCACGTTCAATTGTTGCGCCTTCATCTCCCAGATACGACTCTTTTTTTAGTGTCTCTATATTCTTTCAATCCCTTAGAATAAAGTACGAGGTTGAGCTTTACCCAGTCCGCCAGGTCGCACTCCTGCTCCTCACTAAGAACTATAGGTGTCCTTCTCTTCTTTTTTGGTTTGGGAGCTGACTCCTGGGTATCCTCGGATGTAGGAGAAGACGGACGTGGAGAAGGCGGTGGGATCCTTCATCTTCTTCATCAGTAGGAACAGGAGTTGCCTGAGCCTTTTTCTTGGCAGCAGCAGCAGCAGTTCTCTTGGCATGAGTTCCGCGTGAAGGCATGGTGACGTCGTCAATAAATATAGTTGATTCTCCCTTTGTCAGTGGCAGTGAACTGATTCAGAGTCAGACAAATCAGTCTTATATAGCGCTCGGGGACCGTCACGAGACAAACCTTGACGAACCGTAGCGTCACCGTAGTGAGACCGTAGCGAAACCGTGGCACGACCGGGTACGACGGTAGTACCACCTTGGTGGACCGTAGCATAACTTTGGTAAACCGGGACAAACCGGGACAAACCGTAGTCACACCTTGAAAAACCGTAGTGATACCTTAGTGGTACCTGGATGAACCTTGGCCTACCGTGATGATCCGTAGTCAATCCTTAGTAAAACCGTAGTAGTACTGGCATCCACCGTGGTGACACCTTGATATACCGTGGCATACCGTACCAGCACCGTAGAAGCACCGTGGCCTACTGTTTTCGCGCCAACATTTTGCGAGATGGCCCCGGTTCGTCCCGGTATATAGACCGGGGAGGACCGGGAAGGACCGGGGTAAACCGTAGCCAACACCGGCACAGTGTGAGCTAGGCTGTACTGCCGGGCTGACGGTGACCGTCGACCATCGAGACGACCGTCCACCGATTTTCATCCCGGTAGAACCCGGTAGAGGCCAAATCAACCACCGGCTTCTACCGGGGGCTACCGGGATGTACCGTGTAGCTACCGTGTGCAATGTGACCTAGGCTTAAACGATGTTTCTACGACGGGACCTCCAAATTTTTTTTCATTTGACCATCGAATGTCCATTGGCCGTACGTAACTGGCACCCTGGCGGCCTTGACAGCCGCGCACGAGGGTCCTCGGATACTATGCGGTGCAAAGATCTTCTTGTCGATGCCAGAGGCAAATGGAGTGAGTTTAAATCTCAGCATGCCGACAACATTATCTAGTCTATCTATATGCCTGGGTCACTGAATCCAGATTCATACAGTGCAGTTGCCTGACACTGCATAGGCGTAGGAATATTGTTGCGATTGGGGGGTGGGGGGGGGGGAGGCGGGGGGCACAACTAATGCGTACCAGGTCCTATACAGGACCTATTCCTATTCAGGGGCGGATCTAGGAATTTGCCAAGGCGGGGTTGCGCTCTGAAAACTTGCGACCGGGGGGCGGGAAGGGGCGGTGCTCTGTCAAAAAATTGCGACCGGAGGGGCGGAGGGGGGGGGGTGCTCTTGGAAAAACTTGCGACCGGGGGGGGGGGCTGCTCGGGCAAGCGGACTTTAACAGTGTCTATTCAGGTTCATGTACCAGAAAGGTGACCGCGATGTAGTTTGAAGACTGTACAGGAAGGGGAGGTACCTAAACGGTGATAGCGGTGAAGTTAGAATGGAAGAATAGTCATTTAGTTAGTTGTTATATTTGTAAAAATGATTAGGTTATTAGAGGTCCTCCCCTGTTTTATATATCTCTAGAAATGGGCTATGTGTAAATCTTTTATTTATTTCTCGCAAGATCCCTACATTTACATGCATATAAGTGCAATGTAACTCCATTTATGTTGTCCCATACCTGCTCCATTACGATTTTTTTTTGGTGGCTCCTATGCTAGCGACCTTCGTGGTCTTAATAGGCGTCTCCAGAGTAAGAATTGGTTAAGTTATCACGTTGTTTTGTTTTTTACGTTTGTATTCATTCGATCTTGCTCAAATAAATGATATTGAATTAAATTGAATTGAATTGAAAAATTGAATTGAGGATGCAGGAACGGGAGGTACCGGAAAGGTGACAGCAGTGTAGTTAAAAGACTGTGTGCAGGAAGGGATGTACCGGAAAGGTGACAGCGGTGTAGTTAACGACACGGCGCAGGAAGGGGAGGCACCGGGACGGGCGACAGCTGTGTAATTAGAAGACGGAGTGCTAGAAGGGGAGGTACCCGAAAGGTAAAAACGGTGTAGTTGGTTGTAGGACAGTTTAGTTGGTTTAGGACGGATATATGAAGAGGAGGGACCGAAGATGGTGACAGCAGTGTGATTGGAAGATGGGACGCTGCAAGGGGAGGGACGGACAAGGTGACAGTGATGGAGATGGAAGACATTTAAGACATATTTTAGGACCCAAAACGTCATTGTGTCGAAAACATCATACCACACGGCCTGTGGTATGACGTCATCTGGGAGCAAATGTACAGTTTAACGCTCTGCCTCGATCGCCGTTTCTATTGACGGAGGTTATGAACGTATGAGGCAGTAACTCATTAGTTTCAGATATATATAAGTGCTTTCCAAAACGATGCAATGTGGGGTACCCCCCCCCCCCTCCCCGCCCCCCCGGGTTTATTCCTTGCCACTTTCTACTCCTAGAAACCTTTGATTTCCTTCTGTTTCTACGCCTTATTTGCGGTCACTATAATTGTCAAGCAATCACTTCTTTAAGTGGCTTCTCTGCCTCCTTTAAAAACGTGACGCAAGGTTGTGTAGGCGATAACCGGCATGGTTGAAGTCAAACTTAAAACTGTGGATTTTATTCTACCAAGGTCTGACGTTTTCATCTCTATGACATGTTGGGTTCTAACAGATGTAGTTGCTCACTAGAGCCCGCGCTATTGATCAAATGTAGGAGAAAAGTGTGTGTAGTCAGGCATCGTAGTTGTATATTATATGCTTTATCATGCACACATTCCTCGTGGTGCAGAACAAGTAAGGGTTGTTTATTAGAATTCCAGACAGCGTTCGCCATATGTTACAGAAATACAAGTTGTCTGGCATGCATAATTTGTATTGACAGATACCGGCATTAAATTAACTTTAATTACATTTACCGTAAATTTACCGTAAATTTGAACCATCATAAACCCGTGAGATCTGATGTCGAAATAATTATCTGTAAAACATGTCCGGTCTAAACAGTTTTCGTTTAGTTTGCCGTTTAAGTTTAACAATCAACATTTAAAGTTCAATCGACATGGTTTTTAGAGCCTTACCTGTCGTGTATGACGATATTAGTTCTCCCTGACGATATTTGGACACCCGTTGTAACGATATTAAGACCTAATATCGTCAGTTTTACACCACTGCCATAAAATTGCTTATAATTCATCACGCAACAGAAATATTTTTTTTTCTTTTCACCAACGATAGCGGACTTTATGTTTTAAAAGGAACAATTAAATGGTTTCACTCATTCGTTCTAATTTAAAAGAACGGTGCGTTTGTAGAAGCAAAAACATTTGGAATGACAAAATTAGAACACCTTACGTTAATATCTTTGGTAGCAGATCCAAGACGCTCACATTTATATATCGCGACAATGGCAAGGTGTTGCAATGAGTATCGTTTTATAATTCTACATGACTATGTACTTAACCGTACTTGGTCTGCAAAGTCTTGATGCACTGGAGGTCCATAGTAAACTATGAAACGTCTCTTTTTATCTGTTACGTCAAGTATAGTTTAAGGTGAATTTATGCCTGGATATTTCGTTGTTTCACACATGCTGATCTCCACTTCGGCCAACTTCTGAAGTCTTCGTTGACATGACACGTGTATAATGTTTCGCGTAACTTGTCTGGTGACGGCGAGTCACCAGATCATGTCAAACCTTCTCACACGCTGGCTGGCGCGTCCAGTGTGTGGAGGCCCTAAGGATCCGACACGAACTACGGCACAAAAAGACACCTAAAGATACCCCTTTCGCCTGGTTCGTCTCCGTCCCCCGTCCCCCCACCCCATCCCCGTCGCCGTTTTCTCTCCACCCCAGGCTCTCCCCCGGCGTTAGTTGCCAGCAGCGTCAATGAACCCATTTTGACAGCTCTTCGTCCGAAATAGTTCCGAGAATGGATTACGTAAGAGGAAACCTCATCTCTTCGCACTTAGAGTTTGATATACTTTATTGACTATATCCTTCGGACGGCGTTACGGCAACCCTGTTGCGGGAGATGATGGCAGCAGGATTCGCGGCGGGACGCGGCACATGCCATCTGACCACCGCCGGGCTCCGCCCCGGAAGGGGAGGGGGGCGGGCACTGTTATACGAATCTGCTGGGGGGGGGGGGGTACGCGGATGCCCCTTGATGCCTGAGGGAGCGGACATTTGTGATGGAAAAGATACCTATAAAGAGCGGACATTTATGATGGAAAAGATACCCATATAGAGCGGACATTTATGATGGAAAAGATACCCATGTAGAGCGGACATTTATGATGAAAAAGATAGAGCGGGTATTTGAAAACTTGCGACCGGGGGAAGGGGGCTCTAAAAATGAGCGTTCATTGCGCGGGTTGCCGCGAAGAAATACCCCTTCCGTGCGGATTTTGGCGGTAAAAAGCCCCGACCGAGCGTATTTGGCGGTAAAAAGCCCCGACCGAACGTATTTGGCCGTAGAAAGCCCCGACCGAGCGGATTTGGCGTAAAAGCCCCGACCGAGCGTATTTGGCGGTAAAAAGCCCCGACCGAGCGGATTTGGCGTAAAAAGCCCCGACCGAACGGATTTGGCGGTAAAAAGCCCCGACCGAACGGATTTGACGAGATCTCAGGCACAGTGAGCGAGATGAATCTGATTGGCCGGCAGTCGAAAAATGTGTCACGTGCCACGGGGGATGCAACTTCAAAATATACTGAATCGGGACGAACATTTACATAGCATCTCCCTATGATGTGATTACTCAAAATGACAGATTTTAGTAGTACCTCACCACATGAGCGTCATGTGAAAGCTGACCAATCGTCATTTCGCGCATGCTTGCTCCATCTGTTCCCGAGTTGGTTGTTGTCGTTGCATAATTCTTTATTTGCCTCTACACGGCAATACAGGTCTCCTTTACTTATTGATGAAATAAATAAATTACTTAGAGATCAGACTTAGGCATTTACTTGATTATTGTGATCGGGCGTGTAGGCAAAATACCCGTCCAGACATGCTTGGAGATGCAATGGGAGATTTAAGGGAGAGTGGAGCCATGTCTCCGGGGGTAACCCCCTACTCTTTACGAAGAAAGACACGGGATCTTTATCCTGCGACCACACAGACATGTCCACAGCAGGCGAACCATCGATCCACGTGCCGTTAGGCTCTCAGGTTACCAGGACACTCAATGCGAGCGTTCTAGCCCACTGAGCTATCGCGCCGGCCCCCTCAGCACGCAGCTGTAACAAGGCACCAGCGTGATGCGCAATCGTTCTAAGAGCACGTGTTTGTGTTGGTCCCCAAAAGACCTAAACCGCAAATAGAACTGTACATGTACATTGTACATAGGGTGCGTTCGATTGAGCGCCATATCTGGTTCTAGAACTAGAGCCGCCAGTTCTGCGCGTTGGACTTGACACCTGCACCAGAACTTCGGAACCGGTTCTCAGTTTTCGCCAGATATGGGTGGCAATTCACGGTTACTTAGTATTGAAATTCTCAGTTCACGAGTAATGAAAATGTTTAATCCCGACGGTCGGCTGATGTCTCATTCGCGGTTCATGAAGAATGATTTTGCTCATTCCAGTTCACGATGAAATGAACAGCCCGTTCCCGGGGATCGGATATACCACTTTTTAATTAAAGATTTATCCATTTAGTAATTGGAATGTCGGATTCATTTCATAACCCAGTTACTGTAGAGGGGGTGGGGGGGGGGGGAGGCACTGATTGCCGGAATGTCAGGCTCTTTTAGACGGGATGTCAATTAAATCAATCACATTTTGGCGAAGTTTCGATGCATGTGGAAGTATAATTTCTTCATATATTCCGGCATTGTTCACTTTATAATGTGATTGAGTAGGATGATGAATGTCTCTTAGGTATTTGCATGTTCAAATAGAAAGGGAGACAACGGTTCGATCGAGGGCCCCACGGAGTGGTGAAGAGGGGATCTGTCGGTTGGCGCGCCAAATCGCGCATTTGGCCCGCGGCACCAATATCCACATTCTCCACGAATTTTAAAGTTATTATTTCAACAAAATGTAAACAAACAATCCGGTGGGGCCGCCAGAACAAATCTTCAGATTATTCACTGAAGCACACTTGGAATCAAGCAATTTCCTTCAAAAACTGATCATCATCGAGAGAAGCACTTTTTTTTAGAACAATAGTGATTATTTCCATCACGAAATGCACAATTAAACAAGTTGCCTCCATCGGGATTTAAACGCACAACCCTGCCGATGTCTGATGCTTTGGTGCGCTTAACAATTAATGGGGGCGTTTGAGCCTGCTTCTGAACTCGCGAAACCGTTCCCGCCAAAATTAAATATTTAGGTACATCTTCTATCCTGTGTGCAGGTATTATAACAAAATGAATGTTAATGTTGCATGTCGAGTTGTTTCCCGCCAAAACTAAGCCCAGGCGAAGTTTATATCAAAATCTGCAGAAAACTCGATTGTTTCATTTTATAAATTCAGAAACCTGATAAACATCGCCGTCTCGGCTGTGGTGTGGCGAACGTGTCTATCCCCGGATACCACAGAACTCTGTCGCGGCACTGCTACTTATACCAAAGCATCGCGAAGCACACAAACTGATGATGTTGATCACTAAAATGAAAACTTGTGGTAAATTGATATCACGGGCAAGGCTAAGAGACACTATTTGGCAGTCTGGCATGGGTGGAGTATAGACAAAAGAAATCTTGAATGATTCAAGGACTGATTCTTATTTGTATTTTGACCTCTTTAGTTTTGGCGGGAAAGAGCTCGACATGCAACTTTTTAACATTTACTTTTTGTTGAAATGGTAACGTTAACGATGTCTCATTAGGTAATTATTCAACCAAGGCCGCCATATTATATGTATTATAACAAAAAGAATGTTCACATGACGCAGTGGGTCAGAAAATGCAGTCTAGATGGCGCCACCGCACGGGGGACCGGCCGAGGGATCAGGCGCTGAACATGGCCCACCCTACGCGCTCTGTGACTAGCAACCGACCGGCAGCCAGCTTGGCCTGGTGCGAGAACCCCCACCCCCCGCCCACCCCCTACCACCACTACCAACACACCCCAACAACTCTTGCCACGCACGCTGATCAGTTTCCGCAAAGGCAAGGAGACCGGAGCTCCACCTCGCGAATGAAAGCTGTTTGGAGCGCGCCACCAGCTCAGTCCACTTTTGCGTGCTAACGGATGCTTGCTGCGATGTGCTTTTACCCTTTCCACGTCGTGTGCAGCAAAGACAATTATAGAAAGATATACGCTGAAATATGACAATGACATTTGCTTGAAATCAAATATTACTAACAATAATCGTTTGTTACTCATGAATTTTTGCCAACATAGACGAATAAGTCATGAGAATTTCATTTAATTCGAATTTAATGTATTTTCTGACTGGATGAGGAGCTCCCATTTTCACATACTGTATCAACACGGGGTTTTACCCCCCCTCTACTTAAAGTTACTATTTCAACAAATTTTGCGGCGGGGGTGTTCCGTCAGATCACGTGAGGCGCCGTGGCTGTTGGAACAGCTGTAAACACTGTATAACACTCTGCCTCAAGGAGGCGCTGCCAGTCGCGAATCCTGGCCATTAACGAACGTTAGTCGTTGGCGCTCGCCCTGGCGGAGATTACTTCATGCGGATTATAGTGGATTATGTGACAAATTTTAAGTAATTCGCTTGTTGAAATGTCAGTGAAGAAGAAATTGCCACCGCGTGGCCGGGAAGAGGCTTACTTTAATGTATGTACGGGGCCTGGTCAGAATTGACAAGGCTGGTCAGAATCGACAACCACAGACGTCAGTCCGTTTAGTAGAATTAAAGTAGTTATGGGAAAGTCAGGTAATTTAACGGTAAGAGATTGGCCACGCACAACCCGACGTTGTCTGTGGCGCCCTCTAGTGTATACCTGATGTACTATTAAGTGACCTTGAACTGGTTCCCTTCTCTACCGGCATCACGCAGGGAACCAGCGAGGTGTACCCTGCCTGCCTCCCGTGACTCTGTGAGCAGCTTTCGACGTCTGACGGCAGGTGAAGCATATTATAAGGATAACTGTGTGTTTATCTCGTGTTTCCACATCTATAGAAGTATCAAAGTGGTACGCTCCAAGCCGACGGGTATGTATACTGACTTAGATACTTCAGTGGACTCGAAATATACTGGTTATGTGTAAAAATACTGACATATACTGTTCAGGGTTCGCCTATTTGTCTGTTTACATCCCGCTGTAGGTTCCCCCGCTGTGTCCTGTGCCAGGCTGTGGATCGTGACTGTGTAGTCACGAGCTACAGGTCCAGTCGTGCGGTCATACACTGTCACAGGCGGATTCAGACATGATGACAGAGAAAGGTGGTGGAGAGTCCTTTAATTTTCTTAATCTTTAACCAATTAACCCTCACTGGTTTGCCTTTGGATATAAGTTGAGCAAGTGTGATATCTCAGCCCAGGCCCAGTGAAAGACACCAAGCGCCTCAGGCCAAATGGGAAGTTCCCTTTGGTCTAATGCGTTAGGTGTTTGATCTGGATAAGAAAGGTCGCCATTTCGAAAACCTGCAGGGTCGGATAGATTTAGGGAACTTTCAGCATCTATTCAGACCTGGGACCAGAAATATTACACATTTACTTTGTCTATATATCATGCTGTTATTATTAATTAAAGGGGTTCTTCATGGTTTACACCAACTTTGACAGGTAGCCTGGGTGAGAGTGACCATATGGTCTTAGTCCGGCTTAAACGTGCTGCATGTTGACATTATGTTAGTTTACATCTACCATTTACTGTTTTAATACTTGCACATTTAGGAAAATAAATAAATCTTGGACTTAGACTTTGACAGAGTGGTAAGGGGGTGGGATTGGGTTGGTGCTGGAGATATGATGTACCATGTTAGGGGGTTTGGTGATTAATGTTTGAGTGGGTGGAGGCATGCCCAGGTGTCTGGGATTGTTTGAGTGGGTGGAGGCATGCCCAGGTGTCTGGGATTGTTTGAGTGGGTGGAGGCATGCCCAGGTGTCGGGGATTGAAATGGCTGGTTGTTATTCAATAATCAGCTTACAAATCCTTTAGGACACAAGTTCATCTTTTTCTTGATTTACACATATATACATACAATGCAGTGGCTAGATTGGGCAACAGAAGAGGGGGTCATTGGGTGGCATCTTTAGGTATGTCAGCATCAGTTAGAGAGGATCTCCTCCCCAAACTAGTGGCCAAATTGTCTGGCAATCAAAGAGCACAGCGATCAAAGTGGGCATATACCTTCTTAATTGGTTTCATTATTCACTATAAAATTGATTATAGTGGTAAGCTATGTAGGCTTAAATGGTAGATATGAATAAATATGTGTAGCAGTGAGTCAAACCATTCCTACTAGCCTCGGCTAGAGGGATCACCCCTTTAGCCGAAGAGGTAGAGTGGTTGACCTGAGATCGGGGGATCGTGAGTTCGACTCCCGCCGGGGACCAAACCGGCCCCAGCCGTTACAATGGAGCCCGACACAGGTAGAACCCACGGTGCTTCTGACACTGAGTAGTCCTGGTCTGAGGACAGCGGTCTGAGGACAGCCCTCTCGGAAAGAGGGGGGAATGTGTAGCAGTGAGTCAAACCATTCCTACTAGCCTCGGCTAGAGGGATCACCCCTTTAGTCGAAGAGGTAGAGTGGTTGACTTGAGATCGGGAGATCGTGAGTTCGACTCCCACCGGGGACCAAACCGGCCCCCGCCGTTACATATATGTGAGCTTTCTTTAGATATTTAAATAATAAGGTGTACAATTATCAGTTTATTAATAGCCTTGAAGCAGTGAAGAAGTTATCTGCCGGCAGAAGTAGGGCTAAGATCTATAATATCTCAAATATAAAACTCCTACTAAGGAAATTAGTACATATGATTGTAGGTGACACAGAAAATATCTGCCACCTTGTTTTATAAGGAAATATTTCATTGACAAGCCTAAAATCTATTTATTTTTGTCAGCCTCAATCAAATTTTAGCAAACGGAATTTGTGTCAAGAGAGTTTACATGATCAAAATGATTAGCGAAGCAGACAAGTTGGGCTATGGTCAGCACTCTATTTATATTTTCATCTCTCATGTCTATGGGCCGTAGTATTGTTAGTATGTTGGGAAGGGGTTACATTTTGTCAATGCCAAGCCATAACTCGAATTTTATGCATTTCCTGGTCTCATGTATTAGGCCTATTTCTTTTAACCAATGAAAATGCAGTAATATACCCTTCACCTTACAACATCTTAAAAATGTGCCTGGTGATTACATTGTGTCTATGAAGGGTCCTGCTGCAAGGCATGGGGTGATTACACTGTGTCTATGAAGGGTCCTGCTGCCAGGCATGGGGTGATTACATTGTGTCTATGAATGGTCCTGCTGCCAGGCATGGGGTGATTACATTGTGTCTATGAATGGTCCTGCTGCCAGGCATGGGGTGATTACACTGTGTCTATGAAAGGTCCTGCTGCAAGGCATGGGGTGATTACATTTTGTCTATGAATGGCCCTGCTGCCAGGCATGGGGTGATTACATTGTGTCTATGAATGGTCCTGCTGCCAGGCATGGGGTGATTACATTGTGTCTATGAATGGTCCTGCTGCCAGGCATGGGGTGATTACATTGTGTCTATGAATGGTCCTGCTGCCAGGCATGGGGTGATTACATTGTGTCTATGAATGGTCCTGCTGCCAGGCATGGGGTGATTACATTGTGTCTATGAATGGTCCTGCTGCCAGGCATGGGATGATTACATTGTGTCTATGAATGGTCCTGCTGCCAGGCATGGGGTGATTACATTGTGTCTATGAATGGTCCTGCTGCCAGGCATGGGGTGATTACATTGTGTCTATGAATGGTCCTGCTGCCAGGCATGGGGTGATTACACTGTGTCTATGAATGGTCCTGCTGCCAGGCATGGGGTGATTACATTGTGTCTATGAATGGTTCTGCTGCCAGGCATGGGGTGATTACATTGTGTCTATGAATGGCCCTGCTGCCAGGCATGGGGTGATTACATTGTGTCTATGAATGGTCCTGCTGCCAGGCATGGGGTGATTACATTGTGTCTATGAATGGTCCTGCTGCCAGGCATGGGGTGATTACATTGTGTCTATGAATGGTCCTGCTGCCAGGCATGGGGTGATTACACTGTGTCTATGAATGGTCCTGCTGCCAGGCATGGGGTGATTACATTGTGTCTATGAATGGTCCTGCTGCCAGGCATGGGGTGATTACATTGTGTCTATGAATGGTCCTGCTGCCAGGCATGGGGTGATTACATTGTGTCTATGAATGGTCCTGCTGCCAGGCATGGGGTGATTACACTGTGTCTATGAATGGTCCTGCTGCCAGGCATGGGGTGATTACATTGTGTCTATGAATGGTCCTGCTGCCAGGCATGGGGTGATTACATAGTGTCTATGAATGGTCCTGCTGCCAGGCATGGGGTGATTACATTGTGTCTATGAAAGGTCCTGCTGCCAGGCATGGGGTGATTACACTGTGTCTATGAATGGTCCTGCTGCCAGGCATGGGGTGATTACATTGTGTCTATGAATGGTCCTGCTGCCAGGCATGGGGTGATTACATTGTGTCTATGAATGGTCCTGCTGCCAGGCATGGGGTGATTACACTGTGTCTATGAATGGTCCTGCTGCCAGGCATGGGGTGATTACACTGTGTCTATGATTGATCCTGCTGCCAGGCATGGGGTGATTACATTGTGTCTATGAATGGTCCTGCTGCCAGGCATGGGGTGATTACATTGTGTCTATGAATGGTCCTGCTGCCAGGCATGGGGTGATTACACTGTGTCTATGAATGGTCCTGCTGCCAGGCATGGGGTGATTACATTGTGTCTATGAATGGTCCTGCTGCCAGGCATGGGGTGATTACATTGTGTCTATGAATGGTTCTGCTGCCAGGCATGGGGTGATTACATTGTGTCTATGAATGGCCCTGCTGCCAGGCATGGGGTGATTACATTGTGTCTATGAATGGTCCTGCTGCCAGGCATGGGGTGATTACATTGTGTCTATGAATGGTCCTGCTGCCAGGCATGGGGTGATTACATTGTGTCTATGAATGGTCCTGCTGCCAGGCATGGGGTGATTACACTGTGTCTATGAATGGTCCTGCTGCCAGGCATGGGGTGATTACATTGTGTCTATGAATGGTCCTGCTGCCAGGCATGGGGTGATTACATTGTGTCTATGAATGGTTCTGCTGCCAGGCATGGGGTGATTACATTGTGTCTATGAATGGTCCTGCTGCCAGGCATGGGGTGATTACACTGTGTCTATGAATGGTCCTGCTGCCAGGCATGGGGTGATTACATTGTGTCTATGAATGGTCCTGCTGCCAGGCATGGGGTGATTACATTGTGTCTATGAATGGTCCTGCTGCCAGGCATGGGGTGATTACATTGTGTCTATGAATGGTCCTGCTGCCAGGCATGGGGTGATTACACTGTGTCTATGAATGGTCCTGCTGCCAGGCATGGGGTGATTACACTGTGTCTATGAATGGTCCTGCTGCCAGGCATGGGGTGATTACATTGTGTCTATGAAGGGTCCTGCTGCCAGGCATGGGGTGATTACATTGTGTCTATGAAGGGTCCTGCTGCCAGGTATGGGGTGATTACATTGTGTCTATGAATGGTCCTGCTGCCAGGCATGGGGTGATTACATTGTGTCTATGAATGGTCCTGCTGCCAGGCATGGGGTGATTACATTGTGTCTATGAATGGTCCTGCTGCCAGGCATGGGGTGATTACACTGTGTCTATGAATGGTCCTGCTGCCAGGCATGGGGTGATTACATTGTGTCTATGAATGGTCCTGCTGCCAGGCATGAGGTGATTACATTGTGTCTATGAATGGTCCTGCTGCCAGGCATGGGTTGATTATATTGTGTCTATGAATGGTCCTGCTGCCAGGCATGGGGTGATTACATTGTGTCTGAATGGTCCTGCTGCCAGGCATGGGGTGATTACATTGTGTCTATGAATGGTCCTGCTGCCAGGCATGGGGTGATTACATTGTGTCTATGAATGGTCCTGCTGCCAGGCATGGGGTGATTACATTGTGTCTATGAATGGTCCTGCTGCCAGGCATGGGGGATTACATTGTGTCTATGAATGGTCCTGCTGCCAGGCATGGGGTGATTACATTGTGTCTATGAATGGTCCTGCTGCCAGGCATGGGGTGTTTACACTGTGTCTATGAATGGTCCTGCTGCCAGGCATGGGGTGATTACATTGTGTCTATGAATGGTCCTGCTGCAAGGCATGGGGTGATTACATTGTGTCTATGAATGGTCCTGCTGCCAGGCATGGGGTGATTACATTGTGTCTATGAAGGGTCCTGCTGCCAGGCATGGGGTGATTACATTGTGTCTATGAATGGTCCTGCTGCCAGGCATGGGGTGATTACATGGTGTCTATGAATGGTCCTGCTGCCAGGCATGGGGTGATTACATTGTGTCTATGAATGGTCCTGCTGCCAGGCATGGGGTGATTACATTGTGTCTATGAATGGTCCTGCTGCCAGGCATGGGGTGATTACATTGTGTCATGAATGGTCCTGCTGCCAGGCATGGGGTGATTACATTGTGTCTATGAATGGTCCTGCTGCCAGGCATGGGGTGATTACATTGGATCTATTAATGGTCCTAGGGGGCATAGAACCTCTTGCTTCATTGTTAAATGCCAAGGGCCATATTTATAAACCACAGGTAGCTTACGCACAAACATCGCCTCTCGGTCGGTAGACGAGCGATTCATAAACCAGAAATTGGATTTTAATAGATTTGATACTTTCGTAAATCAGAAAATCCATTTCCTAATTGAATTTTTTTACTTTTTTGATAGACACTCGACAAATGTTCTTCTCATACACATTGGGGCCGCCTCGATAGCTCGGTGGGCTAGAGCGCTCGCATTGAGTGCTCTAGCCACCTGAGAGCCTAACGGCACGTGGATCGGTGGTTCGCGCTCCGCTGTGGTCATGTCTGTGTGGTCGCAGGATAAAGATTCCATGTCTTTCTTCGCAAAGAGTAGAGGGTTATCCCCGAGGACATGGCTCTACTCTCCCTTCTGCCAATGATGCGATATGACCAAAAGTTAGTGTCCTGAATATACAACCAACCAAACCAGGCTTCAGCACCATTATAACATTATTGACAAAAATGAACATTGACATGTTTTGTAAGTTGTTGCAAACCTTGACAAAAACGTAAAGCTTATGCATTAAAAACTGAAATCTCGCTGCCAGAACACTGGCGTAAACACTCTGGAACTCGAGGTAGCCCAAATTGCAATGTGAGGTCCGGTTCAACATACTATACTGACTACATCTAAATAAACACTTACTATTGTTAAACTTCATCTGCCAAAGTCCGCGCCCCCATCGCGCACACTAACCGCCAAACGTCCCAGTTATATGTAGGCTCCTGGCTCTACACGGTCCCTGCCTGTCCAGTGCAAACAAAGAGGCGATTAGTGGAATAGCGGGGTTCCCCAGCCATCTGAAGGGGTCTGGAAGGGATACATGGCGACACAGCCACAGACACGTTCGACATTGACCCCCAAATTCCGATACTGAGGATCTGTAAAAGCGACATCGATGCAGATTTTGGCATTTTAGAAGAAACGAAACTGAACTTAGCCAAAAAGCGACACGGAACGTCGAGCAAATTCGACACGGAGAATTTTGAAATATTAGACACTTGACCCCCCTTCCAGACCCCTGTTTAACTAGTCCTGTCTTGTCTTGTTTATTATGGGCAGCGAAGAAAAAGGGAAGGTGTGTAAATTTGTCTACAGTACTACACTACACGTTTCCTGATGTGATATTGTTGGCATTATGAAACTGTGACTGAGTGACGAGAGAAAAGGAAGGGTTGTATTGGTTGGTTGGTTGTATATTCAGGACGCTTTAACCACTTTTGGTCATATCGCGTCAATGTGAAAGGAAAGGGAGAGTGGAGCCATGTCCCCGCGGGTCAACTTCTACTGTTTGCGAAGAAGGACATGGGATCTTTATCCCGCGACCACACAGACATAGCGGGGCGCGAACCACCGATCCACGTGCTGTTAGGGTTGTATTGGAAACTAAGCATTGAAAGTAGTCATTATAATACGATTACATTGCCTTAACAACAAAGTACTTGATATTGCAATTACATTAACATATTTTACCGATTGCAATCGATATATTGCGTATTACGATTACCCGATGTCTGTCGCTACTCGCTCACGGAACCTCACGGAATTGTCCTGAACAGACTTGTTACCTGGCGTGGGTGCCTGACAACAACAGTCTTTCGGAGTCAAAGACCCAGTCTCAGTCAGTGGTTAAATGGTTAAGGCGGTGTCGTGCCCGGGTGCATCGGGCGTAGACCGAGTGTCAGTCAGTGGTTAGATGGTAAAGGCGATGTCGTGCCGGGTGCATCGTGCGTAGACCGAGTGTCAGTCAGTGGTTAGATGGTTAAGGCGATGTCGTGCCGGGTGCATCGTGCGTAGACCGAGTGTCAGTCAGTGGTTAGGTGGTTAAGGCGATGTCGTGCCCGGGTGCATCGTGCGTAGACCGAGTGTCAGTCAGTGGTTAGATGGTTAAGGCGATGTCGTGCCGGGTGCATCGTGCGTAGACCGAGTGTCAGTCAGTGGTTAGATGGTTAAGGCGATGTCGTGCCGGGTGCATCGTGCGTAGACCGAGTGTCAGTCAGTGGTTAGATGGTTAAGGCGATGTCGTGCCGGGTGCATCGTGCGTAGACCGAGTGTCAGTCAGTGGTTAGATGGTTAAGGCGGTGTCGTGCCGGGTGCATCGGGCGTAGACCGAGTGTCAGTCAGTGGTTAGATGGTAAAGGCGATGTCGTGCCGGGTGCATCGTGCGTAGACCGAGTGTCAGTCAGTGGTTAGATGGTTAAGGCGATGTCGTGCCGGGTGCATCGTGCGTAGACCGAGTGTCAGTCAGTGGTTAGATGGTTAAGGCGATGTCGTGCCGGGTGCATCGTGCGTAGACCGAGTGTCAGTCAGTGGTTAGATGGTTAAGGCGATGTCGTGCCGGGTGCATCGTGCGTAGACCGAGTGTCAGTCAGTGGTTAGATTGTTAAGGCGATGTCGTGCCGGGTGCATCGTGCGTAGACCGAGTGTCAGTCAGGGGTTAGATGGTTAAGGCGATGTCGTGCCGGGTGCATCGTGCGTAGACCGAGTGTCAGTCAGTGGTTAGATGGTTAAGGCGATGTCGTGCCGGGTGCATCGTGCGTAGACCGAGTGTCAGTCAGTGGTTAGATGGTTAAGGCGATGTCGTGCCGGGTGCATCGTGCGTAGACCGAGTGTCAGTCAGTGGTTAGATGGTTAAGGCGATGTCGTGCCGGGAATGGAATGTTGGTGTTTTAGGCCACTTTTGTGCACATACAGGCTAAATTGGGCCAAGGAACCTCCCGAGACGATGAAGGATGAAGGAATGAAACATGCCCCAGATTAGGTGCCCGAGCCCGGATTCGAACCCAGGACCTATTGATCTGCGGTCTAGTGCGCTAACTGTCGTGCCGGGTGCATCGTGCGTAGACCGAGTGTCAGTCAGTGGTTAGATGGTTAAGGCGGTGTCGTGCCGGGTGCATCGTGCGTAGACCGAGTGTCAGTCAGTGGTTAGATGGTTAAGGCAGTGTCGTGCCGGGTGCATCGTGCGTAGACCGAGTGTCAGTCAGTGGTTAGATGGTTAAGGCGATGTCGTGCCGGGTGCATCGTGCGTAGACCGAGTGTCAGTCAGTGGTTAGATGGTTAAGGCGATGTCGTTCCGGGTGCATCGTGCGTAGACCGAGTGTCAGTCAGTGGTTAGATGGTTAAGGCGGTGTCGTGCCGGGTGCATCGTGCGTAGACCGAGTGTCAGTCAGTGGTTAGATGGTTAAGGCAGTGTCGTGCCGGGTGCATCGTGCGTAGACCGAGTGTCAGTCAGTGGTTAGATGGTTAAGGCGATGTCGTGCCGGGTGCATCGTGCGTAGACCGAGTGTCAGTCAGTGGTTAGATGGTTAAGGCGATGTCGTTCCGGGTGCATCGTGCGTAGACCGAGTGTCAGTCAGTGGTTAGATGGTAAAGGCGGTGTCGTGCCGGGTGCATCGTGCGTAGACCGAGTGTCAGTCAGTGGTTAGATGGTTAAGGCGGTGTCGTGCCGGGTGCATCGTGCGTAGACCGAGTGTCAGTCAGTGGTTAGATGGTAAAGGCGTTGTCGTGCCGGGTGCATCGTGCGTAGACCGAGTGTCAGTCAGTGGTTAGATGGTTAAGGCGGTGTCGTGCCGGGTGCATCGTGCGTAGACCGAGTGTCAGTCAGTGGTTAGATGGTTAAGGCGGTGTCGTGCCCGGGTGCATCGTGCGTAGACCGAGTGTCAGTCAGTGGTTAGATGGTTAAGGCGGTGTCGTGCCGGGTGCATCGTGCGTAGACCGAGTGTCAGTCAGTGGTTAGATGGTTAAGGCGATGTCGTGCCGGGTGCATCGTGCGTAGACCGAGTGTCAGTCGGTGGTTAGATGGTTAAGGCGATGTCGTGCCGGGTGCATCGTGCGTAGACCGAGTGTCAGTCAGTGGTTAGATGGTTAAGGCGATGTCGTGCCCGGGTGCATCGTGCGTAGACCGAATGTCAGTCAGGGGTTAGATGGTTAAGGCGATGTCGTGCCGGGTGCATCTTGCGTAGACCGAGTGTCAGTCAGTGGTTAGATGGTTAAGGCGATGTCGTGCCCGGGTGCATCGTGCGTAGACCGAGTGTCAGTCAGTGGTTAGATGGTTAAGGCGATGTCGTGCCGGGTGCATCGTGCGTAGACCGAGTGTCAGTCAGTGGTTAGATGGTTAAGGCGATGTCGTGCCGGGTGCATCGTGCGTAGACCGAGTGTCAGTCAGTGGTTAGATGGTGAAGGCGATGTCGTGCCGGGTGCATCGTGCGTAGACAGAGTGTCAGTCAGTGGTTAGATGGTTAAGGCGATGTCGTTCCGGGTGCATCGTGCGTAGACCGAGTGTTAGTCAGTGGTTAGATGGTTAAGGCGATGTCGTGCCGGGTGCATCGTGCGTAGACCGAGTGTCAGTCAGTGGTTAGATGGTTAAGGCGATGTCGTGCCGGGTGCATCGTGCGTAGACCGAGTGTCAGTCAGTGGTTAGATGGTTAAGGCGATGTCGTGCCGGGTGCATCGTGCGTAGACCGAGTGTCAGTCAGTGGTTAGATGGTTAAGGCGATGTCGTGCCGGGTGCATCGTGCGTAGACCGAGTGTCAGTCAGTGGTTAGATGGTTAAGGCGATGTCGTGCCGGGTGCATCGTGCGTAGACCGAGTGTCAGTCAGTGGTTAGATGGTTAAGGCGATGTCGTACCGGGTGCATCGTGCGTATACCGAGTGTCAGTCAGTGGTTAGATGGTTAAGGCGATGTCGTGCCGGGTGCATCGTGCGTAGACCGAGTGTCAGTCAGTGGTTAGATGGTTAAGGCGATGTCGTGCCGGGAATGGAATGTTGGTGTTTTAGGCCACTTTTGTGCACATACAGGCTAAATTGGGCCAAGGAACCTCCCGAGACGATGAAGGATGAAGGAATGAAACATGCCCCAGATTAGGTGCCCGAGCCCGGATTCGAACCCAGGACCTATTGATCTGCGGTCTAGTGCGCTAACTGTCGTGCCGGGTGCATCGTGCGTAGACCGAGTGTCAGTCAGTGGTTAGATGGTTAAGGCGGTGTCGTGCCGGGTGCATCGTGCGTAGACCGAGTGTCAGTCAGTGGTTAGATGGTTAAGGCAGTGTCGTGCCGGGTGCATCGTGCGTAGACCGAGTGTCAGTCAGTGGTTAGATGGTTAAGGCGATGTCGTGCCGGGTGCATCGTGCGTAGACCGAGTGTCAGTCAGTGGTTAGATGGTTAAGGCGATGTCGTGCCGGATGCATCGTGCGTAGACCGAGTGTCAGTCAGTGGTTAGATGGTTAAGGCGATGTCGTGCCGGGTGCATCGTGCGTAGACCGAGTGTCAGTCAGTGGTTAGATGGTAAAGGCGGTGTCTTGCCGCGTGCATCGTGCGTAGACCGAGTGTCAGTCAGTGGTTAGATGGTTAAGGCGGTGTCGTGCCGGGTGCATCGTGCGTAGACCGAGTGTCAGTCAGTGGTTAGATGGTTAAGGCGATGTCGTGCCGGGTGCATCGTGCGTAGACCGAGTGTCAGTCAGTGGTTAGATGGTTAAGGCGATGTCGTGCCGGGTGCATCGTGCGTAGACCGAGTGTCAGTCGGTGGTTAGATGGTTAAGGCGATGTCGTGCCGGGTGCATCGTGCGTAGACCGAGTGTCAGTCAGTGGTTAGATGGTTAAGGCGATGTCGTGCCGGGCTCATCGTGCGTAGACCGAGTGTCAGTCAGTGGTTAGATGGTGAAGGCGATGTCGTGCCGGGTGCATCGTGCGTAGACAGAGTGTCAGTCAGTGGTTAGATGGTTAAGGCGATGTCGTTCCGGGTGCATCGTGCGTAGACCGAGTGTTAGTCAGTGGTTAGATGGTTAAGGCGATGTCGTGCCGGGTGCATCGTGCGTAGACCGAGTGTCAGTCAGTGGTTAGATGGTTAAGGCGATGTCGTGCCGGGTGCATCGTGCGTAGACCGAGTGTCAGTCAGTGGTTAGATGGTTAAGGCGATGTCGTGCCGGGTGCATCGTGCGTAGACCGAGTGTCAGTCAGTGGTTAGATGGTTAAGGCGATGTCGTGCCGGGTGCATCGTGCGTAGACCGAGTGTCAGTCAGTGGTTAGATGGTTAAGGCGATGTCGTGCCGGGTGCATCGTGCGTAGACCGAGTGTCAGTCAGTGGTTAGATGGTTAAGGCGATGTCGTGCCGGGTGCATCGTGCGTAGACCGAGTGTCAGTCAGGGGTTAGATGGTTATAGCGATGTCGTGTCGGGTGCATCGTGCGTAGACCGAGTGTCAGTCAGTGGTTAGATGGTTAAGGCGATGTCGTGCCGGATGCATCGTGCGTAGACCGAGTGTCAGTCAGTGGTTAGATGGTTAAGGCGATGTCGTGCCGGGTGCATCGTGCGTAGACCGAGTGTCAGTCAGTGGTTAGATGGTTAAGGCGATGTCGTGCCGGGTGCATCGTGCGTAGACCGAGTGTCAGTCAGTGGTTAGACGGTTAAGGCGATGTCGTGCCGGGTGCATCGTGCGTAGACCGAGTGTCAGTCAGTGGTTAGATGGTTAAGGCGATGTCGTGCCGGGTGCATCGTGCGTAGACCGAGTGTCAGTCAGTGGTTAGATGGTTAAGGCGATGTCGTGCCGGGTGCATCGTGCGTAGACCGAGTGCCAGTCGGTGGTTAGATGGTTAAGGCGGTGTCGTGCCGGGTGCATCGTGCGTAGACCGAGTGTCAGTCAGTGGTTAGACGGTTAAGGCGATGTCGTGCCCGGGTGCATCGTGCGTAGACCGAGTGTCAGTCAGTGGTTAGATGGTAAAGGCGATGTCGTGCCGGGTGCATCGTGCGTAGACCGAGTGTCACTCAGTGGTAAGATGGTTAAGGCGATGTCGTGCCGGGTGCATCGTGCGTAGACAGAGTGTCAGTCAGTGGTTAGATGGTTAAGGCGATGTCGTGCCGGGTGCATCGTGCGTAGACCGAGTGTCAGTCAGTGGTTAGATGGTAAAGGCGATGTCGTGCCGGGTGCATCGTGCGTAGACCGAGTGTCAGTCAGTGGTTAGATGGTTAAGGCGATGTCGTGCCGGGTGCATCGTGCGTAGACCGAGTGTCAGTCAGTGGTTAGATGGTTAAGGCGATGTCGTGCCGGGTGCATCGTGCGTAGGCAGAGTGTCAGTCAGTGGTTAGATGGTTAAGGCGATGTCGTGCCGGGTGCATCGTGCGTAGACCGAGTGTCAGTCAGTGGTTAGATGGTTAAGGCGATGTCGTGCCGGGTGCATCGTGCGTAGACCGAGTGTCAGTCAGGGGTTAGATGGTTAAGGCGATGTCGTGCCGGGTGCATCGTGCGTAGACAGAGTGTCATTCAGTGGTTAGATGGTTAAGGCGATGTCGTGCCGGGTGCATCGTGCGTAGACCGAGTGTCAGTCAGTGGTTAGATGGTTAAGGCGATGTCGTGCCGGGTGCATCGTGCGTAGACCGAGTGTCAGTCAGGGGTTAGATGGTTAAGGCGATGTCGTGCCCGGTCCATCGTGCGTAGACCGAGTGTCAGTCAGTGGTTAGATGGTTAAGGCGATGTCGTGCCGGGTGCATCGTGCGTAGACCGAGTGTCAGTCAGTGGTTAGATGGTTAAGGCGATGTCGTGCCGGGTGCATCGTGCGTAGACCGAGTGTCAGTCAGTGGTTAGATGGTTAAGGCGATGTCGTGCCGGGTGCATCGTGCGTAGACAGAGTGTCATTCATTGGTTAGATGGTTAAGGCCATGTCGTGCCGGGTGCATCGTGCGTAGACCGAGTGTCAGTCAGTGGTTAGATGGTTAAGGCGATGTCGTGCCGGGTGCATCGTGCGTAGACCGAGTGTCAGTCAGTGGTTAGATGGTTAAGGCGATGTCGTGCCGGGTGCATCGTGCGTAGACCGAGTGTCAGTCAGTGGTTAGATGGTTAAGGCGATGTCGTGCCCCGGTGCATCGTGCGTAGACCGAGTGTCAGTCAGTGGTTAGATGGTAAAGGCGATGTCGTGCCCGGGTGCATCGTGCGTAGACCGAGTGTCAGTCAGTGGTTAGATGGTTAAGGCGATGTCGTGCCCGGGTGCATCGTGCGTAGACCGAGTGTCAGTCAGTGGTTAGATGGTTAAGGCGATGTCGTGCCCGGGTGCATCGTGCGTAGACCGAGTGTCAGTCAGTCGTTAGATGGTTAAGGCGATGTCGTGCCCGGGTGCATCGTGCGTAGACCGAGTGTCAGTCAGTGGTTAGATGGTTAAGGCGATGTCGTGCCGGGTGCATCGTGCGTAGACCGAGTGTCAGTCAGTGGTTAGATGGTTAAGGCGATGTCGTGCCCGGGTGCATCGTGCGTAGACCGAGTGTCAGTCAGTGGTTAGATGGTTAAGGCGATGTCGTGCCCGGGTGCATCGTGCGTAGACCGAGTGTCAGTCAGTGGTTAGATGGTTAAGGCGATGTCGTGCCGGGTGCATCGTGCGTAGACCGAGTGTCAGTCGGTGGTTAGATGGTAAAGGCGATGTTGTGCCGGGTGCATCGTGCGTAGACCGAGTGTCACTCAGTGGTTAGATGGTTAAGGTGATGTCGTGCCGGGTGCATCGTGCGTAGACAGAGTGTCAGTCAGTGGTTAGATGGTTAAGGCGATGTCGTGCCGGGTGCATCGTGCGTAGACCGAGTGTCAGTCAGTGGTTAGATGGTTAAGGCGATGTCGTGCCGGGTGCATCGTGCGTAGACCGAGTGTCAGTCAGTGGTTAGATGGTAAAGGCGATGTCGTGCCGGGTGCATCGTGCGTAGACCGAGTGTCAGTCAGTGGTTAGATGGTTAAGGCCATGTCGTGCCGGGTGCATCGTGCGTAGACTGAGTGTCAGTCAGTGGTTAGATGGTTAAGGCGATGTCGTGCCGGGTGCATCGTGCGTAGACAGAGTGTCAGTCAGTGGTTAGATGGTTAAGGCGATGTCGTGCCGGGTGCATCGTGCGTAGACCGAGTGTCAGTCAGTGGTTAGATGGTTAAGGCGATGTCGTGCCGGGTGCATCGTGCGTAGACCGAGTGTCAGTCAGTGGTTAGATGGTTAGGGCGATGTCGTGCCGGGTGCATCGTGCGTAGACAGAGTGTCATTCATTGGTTAGATGGTTAAGGCGATGTCGTGCCGGGTGCATCGTGCGTAGACCGAGTGTCAGTCAGTGGTTAGATGGTTAAGGCGATGTCGTGCCGGGTGCATCGTGCGTAGACCGAGTGTCAGTCAGTGGTTAGATGGTTAAGGCGATGTCGTGCCCGGGTGCATCGTGCGTAGACCGAGTGTCAGTCAGTGGTTAGATGGTTAAGGCGATGTCGTGCCCGGGTGCATCGTGCGTAGACCGAGTGTCAGTCAGTGGTTAGATGGTAAAGGCGATGTCGTGCCCGGGTGCATCGTGCGTAGACCGAGTGTCAGTCAGTGGTTAGATGGTTAAGGCGATGTCGTGCCCGGGTGCATCGTGCGTAGACCGAGTGTCAGTCAGTGGTTAGATGGTTAAGGCGATGTCGTGCCCGGGTGCATCGTGCGTAGACCGAGTGTCAGTCAGTGGTTAGATGGTTAAGGCGATGTCGTGCCGGGTGCATCGTGCGTAGACCGAGTGTCAGTCAGTGGTTAGATGGTTAAGGCGATGTCGTGCCCGGGTGCATCGTGCGTAGACCGAGTGTCAGTCAGTGGTTAGATGGTTAAGGCGATGTCGTGCCCGGGTGCATCGTGCGTAGACCGAGTGTCAGTCAGTGGTTAGATGGTTAAGGCGATGTCGTGCCCGGGTGCATCGTGCGTAGACCGAGTGTCAGTCAGTGGTTAGATGGTTAAGGCGATGTCGTGCCGGGTGCATCGTGCGTAGACCGAGTGTCAGTCAGTGGTTAGATGGTTAAGGCGATGTCGTGCCGGGTGCATCGTGCGTAGACAGAGTGTCAGTCAGTGGTTAGATGGTTAAGGCGATGTCGTGCCGGGCGCATCGTGCGTAGACCGAGTGTCAGTCAGTGGTTAGATGGTTAAGGCGATGTCGTGCCCGGGTCCATCGTGCGTAGACCGAGTGTCAGTCAGTGGTTAGATGGTTAAGGCGATGTCGTGCCCGGGTCCATCGTGCGTAGACCGAGTGTCAGTCAGTGGTTAGATGGTTAAGGCGATGTCGTGCCGGGTGCATCGTGCGTAGACCGAGTGTCAGTCAGTGGTTAGATGGTTAAGGCGATGTCGTGCCCGGGTCCATCGTGCGTAGACCGAGTGTCAGTCAGTGGTTAGATGGTTAAGGCGATGTCGTGCCGGGTGCATCGTGCGTAGACCGAGTGTCAGTCAGTGGTTAGATGGTTAAGGCGATGTCGTGCCGGGTGCATCGTGCGTAGACCGAGTGTCAGTCAGTGGTTAGATGGTTAAGGCGATGTCGTGCCCGGGTCCATCGTGCGTAGACCGAGTGTCAGTCAGTGGTTAGATGGTTAAGGCGATGTCGTGTCGGGTCCATCGTGCGTAGACAGAGTGTCAGTCAGTGGTTAGATGGTTAAGACGATGTCGTGCCCGGGTCCATCGTGCGTAGACCGAGTGTCAGTCAGTGGTTAGATGGTTAAGGCGATGTCGTGCCGGGTGCATCGTGCGTAGACCGAGTGTCAGTCAGTGGTTAGATGGTTAAGGCGATGTCGTGCCGGGTGCATCGTGCGTAGACCGAGTGTCAGTCAGTGGTTAGATGGTTAAGGCGATGTCGTGCCGGGTGCATCGTGCGTAGACCGAGTGTTAGTCAGTGGTTAGATGGTTAAGGCGATGTCGTGCCGGGTGCATCGTGCGTAGACCGAGTGTCAGTCAGTGGTTAGATGGTTAAGGCGATGTCGTGCCGGGTGCATCGTGCGTAGACCGAGTGTCAGTCAGTGGTTAGATGGTTAAGGCGATGTCGTGCCGGGTGCATCGTGCGTAGACCGAGTGTCAGTCAGTGGTTAGATGGTTAAGGCGATGTCGTGCCGGGTGCATCGTGCGTAGACAGAGTGTCAGTCAGTGGTTAGATGGTTAAGGCGATGTCGTGCCGGGTGCATCGTGCGTAGACAGAGTGTCAGTCAGTGGTTAGATGGTTAAGGCGATGTCGTGCCGGGTGCATCGTGCGTAGACCGAGTGTCAGTCAGTGGTTAGATGGTTAAGGCGATGTCGTGCCGGGTGCATCGTGCGTAGACCGAGTGTCAGTCAGTGGTTAGATGGTTAAGGCGATGTCGTGCCGGGTGCATCGTGCGTAGACCGAGTGTCAGTCAGTGGTTAGATGGTTAAGGCGATGTCGTGCCCGGGTCCATCGTGCGTAGACCGAGTGTCAGTCAGTGGTTAGACGGTTAAGGCGATGTCGTGCCCGGGTCCATCGTGCGTAGACCGAGTGTCAGTCAGTGGTTAGACGGTTAAGGCGATGTCGTGCCGGGTGCATCGTGCGTAGACAGAGTGTCAGTCAGTGGTTAGATGGTTAAGGCGATGTCGTGCCCGGGTCCATCGTGCGTAGACCGAGTGTCAGTCAGTGGTTAGACGGTTAAGGCGATGTCGTGCCCGGGTGCATCGTGCGTAGACAGAGTGTCAGTCAGTGGTTAGATGGTTAAGGCGATGTCGTGCCCGGGTCCATCGTGCGTAGACCGAGTGTCAGTCAGTGGTTAGACGGTTAAGGCGATGTCGTGCCCGGGTGCATCGTGCGTAGACAGAGTGTCAGTCAGTGGTTAGACGGTTAAGGCGATGTCGTGCCCGGGTGCATCGTGCGTAGACAGAGTGTCAGTCAGTGGTTAGATGGTTAAGGCGATGTCGTGCCCGGGTCCATCGTGCGTAGACCGAGTGTCAGTCAGTGGTTAGACGGTTAAGGCGATGTCGTGCCCGGGTGCATCGTGCGTAGACCGAGTGTCAGTCAGTGGTTAGACGGTTAAGGCGATGTCGTGCCCGGGTGCATCGTGCGTAGACCGAGTGTCAGTCAGTGGTTAGACGGTTAAGGCGATGTCGTGCCCGGGTGCATCGTGCGTAGACCGAGTGTCAGTCAGTGGTTAGACGGTTAAGGCGATGTCGTGCCCGGGTGCATCGTGCGTAGACCGAGTGTCAGTCAGTGGTTAGACGGTTAAGGCGATGTCGTGCCCGGGTGCATCGTGCGTAGACCGAGTGTCAGTCAGTGGTTAGCTGGCAATGTGACAGAGGACAGCTCTCACGATTACACCCATGATCATGACTCAGACAGCTGCAAGTTGCCCACGTGCTTTACGGTCATAGGTTTCGAAATGGTTCCACGCGGGACCGAATCATATATACCACTATCCTGGATATGCCCCTCTGTACTCGTTGAAACTTCATACTTTTATGTAATGCTATACGGAGTGAAGTAAGGCAAGCCGAGCCCTGAAGATCTCCCAACCAATTAATGTTTCCTCCGTGTGAAGATTATTACCCATAAACTTCATTTTATGTAAGTCTATACGCCATTTCATTTTGTGTTTTGTTGTTAAATTGTACGGTCCACATGGCCGCTTTGTGTTCATGTGATATATATTGTGGGCCAGAGTGGTGCAAACAGAACAGGCCTCTGTCTGAGATGCTGGGTCGATGAAGTCGTGTCTACTCTTATTTTTTCGGGATTTTCCTCGATGCTTCCGCCTTGCGTGACTCGCTAACTGTCCATATAAGGCGACCAACGGTTGGACGGGGGAGATGTTTTATGCCGCTCTTGTGCACGCAATGGCTAAACATGGCCGAGTGCATTGCGAGTGGCGCGAGACAGCAGTGAGCAGAGTGTGAAATAAACGTTTTGTACCGGTCGGTCTTGTAAGGTAGCAAGTACACTCGATCGGCTGAGGTATCACTAGACTGGGTGAGGCCATGCAGAGTTAAGGTCACCCCCCTCCCCCCCCCCCCCCCCTTATACACAGGTATAACAAAACACTTTAGCCTTGCATTACTGATGTAAACAGTTGTGAATTGACAAACAAACTTATCTCTTGATTTGCTCGGTCACTTTGAACTTTCCCAGAATCTACATTCTGTTTTGGCACCTTTGGAGGCTTGTCCTCTTTCCAAAAGCGCCATATCTTGTCCCTCTATGTGAGAGGATAATCGAGATATCGTAAACGATGCTAATAGTCTGCACAGCGTGGCCTTCCAGTATGATGTCATACGACAGGGAAACCCATAGCCTACAACACCTTAGCCTGGCACCGACACTGACACATGAAACAGCCGCATTCTGGTTTATCATCTGTCAACCGCTCATCTATTACATAAACCTGTTCCGATGGTTATAAAGCTGATATACGCATTACATTCAGTGGTTAGTTGCAGGACAGCTGAAGCCGATCTTGTGTGTGGAGCGAGTGAAGACAAACGAATTAACAACCATCGCAGGGTACACAGCAGAGGCCGTTGGTGGTACAGCATTGACGTAGAGCATAAGTATCCCTGTCTCGCGAGGTCTCGATCAGATCCCGTAGTGACTGTACAGCCCTATAGATTGAATAGGTGTAGGCAGCCCGCTCACGCACCGCATTTGTTAATAAAAGTGAAAGATTGGTATTGCTGAAACAGTGTATCTGATGGCGCTTGAAATGCGATGTCCACCCGGCAAATACTCGACTCGGTCCGCCTAAAACATTAAAACTAAACATGGCTCATAGGTGGGTAACTGCGGCAGTCGTTAGTCAGCCTGAACAAACTCAGGCGCCCGCTCTGAACGATCGAACATTTAAATATTTAGCTTAAGTGACGTAGATGCAGATTCGAGTTTGCTGTTGACGATGGCATGTATAGGGCAGGTGAATGGTTACCAAAATATTCAGTCATGTTTTTTCGACGTGTTGAATTTCTAGTACCTGGAATAGCATTTTACTACGTGATGTTTTGTACAAGTTGTACATTTTAACAAATTCTTGTTGGTGTTTGAACGATCCATTTGAAATAATAACAAATAGGTCGCGAATAAAATTAACAGGTCTCTTACTGTGATTGCGGAACTTTATTGGAATTATTTCTTGAAGGTCGGTTTGGATTAAACCAAACGAAATCGTTGGGTATCACGTGGTACTACATTATCGCCCAGTCGTAGATATAACTAACAAGTAAGAAACCCCCAGAATCCCCCAACCCCGGGTGCCCCTTTCATACCTCCGGTGCGCGGGTCACACTACTTGACTGTTAGCGGTAGGCATTTATCAAAGATCTATCATATCATATCTTGCGTACTTGATGGGTCTCATGAGAACTAGGTTTAAAAAAAACTAGAGGAAGATATGTTGTAGTGAATTTATTCAGGAATGAAGGCTTGATACAGTTAGCTGTACACTTTACGTGCTGATAAGAGCGTTGTGTCCTTGATATGTTTGAGGACGCCTACTTGAGCAGCTGCTCCGCTCCCTGGGCTGATGGGCTGCGGGTGTAAGCAGGTCGAGTGTTGAAATCTCAAGTGTTATCTTCTGTATCTCAGGTCTGGGGTAATGTTATGGGTGGAGGTGTGCAAAACATCGCTCTTGTTACCGACAAGCCTGGGGTGATAGCCGCCAAGGTTTAAAGTACATTGAAGTTCAAGGGCGGGTCCAGGGTGGGGGTCCGGACCCCCCCCCCCCCTTCTCTTTTTTTGAGGAAAAATGACGTTTTTCAATGCAATTTTTTTGAGAAAGAACGTCATCTGATGCGGCGTGCCCCCCCCCCCCCTCCCGGTGGCAGGTTTTCAGTGCCCCCCACCCCCTCCCCGTCACAATATTCGTTCTACAATCCAGTCATGGACGGAAGTTAGAATGTCCGTTCTACAGTTCAGGCGTGGACGGAAGTTACAATAATCGTTCTGCAGTCCAGTCATGGACGGAAGTTACAATATTCGTTCTACAGTCCAGTCATGGACGGAGGTTACAATATTCGTTCTACAGTTCAGGCGTAGACGGAAGTTACAATATTCGTTCTACAGTCCAGTCATGGATGGAAGTCACAATATTCGTTCCTTAGCCCAGTTTATCCTTCATCGTCCCGTGAGGATCCTCAGCCCAGTTTACCCTTCATCGTCCCGAGAGGTTCCTTGGCCCAGTTCATCCTTCATCGTCCCGTGAGGATCCTCAGACCAGTTTACCCTTCATCGTCCCGTGAGGTTCCTTAGCCCAGTTCATCCTTCATCGTCCCGAGAGGTTCCTTAGCCCAGTTTATCCTTCATCGTCCCGAGAGATTCCTTAGCCCAGTTTATCCTTCATCATCCCGAGAGGTTCCTTAGCCCAGTTCGTCCTTCATCGTGCCGGGAGGTTCCTTAGCCCAGTTCATCCTTCATCATCCCGAGAGGTTCCTTAGCCCAGTTCGTCCTTCATCGTGCCGGGAGGTTCCTTAGCCCAGTTCATCCTTCATCGTCCCGGGAGGTTCCTTGGCCCAGTTCATCCTCCATCGTCCCGGGAGGTTCCTTGGCCCAGTTCATCCTTCATCGTCCCGAGAGGTTCCTTGGCCCAGTTCATCCTTCATCGTGCCGGGAGGTTCCTTAGCCCAGTTCATCCTTCATCGTCCCGAGAGGTTCCTTAGCCCAGTTCATCCTTCATTGTCCCGAGAGGTTCCTTAGCCCAGTTCATCCTTCATCGTCCCGAGAGGTTCCTTAGCCCAGTTCATCCTTCATCGTGCCGGGAGGTTCCTTAGCCCAGTTTATCCTTCATCGTCCCGAGAAGTTCCTTAGCCCAGTTCATCCTTCATCGTCCCGTGAGGTTCCTTAGCCCAGTTTATCTTTCATCGTCCCGAGAGCTTCCTTAGCCCACTTTATCTTTCATCGTCCCGTGAGGTTCCTTAGACCGGTTCATCCTTCATCGTCCCGTGAGGTTCCTTAGCCCTGTTTATCTTTCATCGTCCCGTGAGGTTCCTTAGCCCAGTTTATCCTTCATCGTCCCGAGAGGTTCCTTAGCCCAGTTTATCCTTCATCGTCCCGTGAGCTTCCTTAGCCCAGTTTGTTCTTCATCGTCCCGAGAGGTTCCTTAGCCCAGTTCATCCTTTATCGTCCCGAGAGGTTCCTTAGCCCAGTTCATCCTTCATCGTCCCGTGAGGTTCCTTAGCCCTGTTTATCCTTCATCGTCCCGTGAGGTTCCTTAGCCCAGTTTATCCTTCATCGTCCCGAGAGGTTTCTTAGCCCAGTTTATCCTTCATCGTCCCGTGAGGTTCCTTAGCCCAGTTTATTCTTCATCGTCCCGAGAGGTTACTTAGCCCAGTTCATCCTTTATCGTCCCGAGAGGTTCCTTAGCCCAGTTCATCCTTCATCGTCCCGTGAGGTTTCTTAGCCCTGTTTATCCTTCATCGTCCCGTGAGGTTCCTTAGCCCAGTTTATCCTTCATCGTCCCGAGAGGTTCCTTAGCCCAGTTCATCCTTTATCGTCCCGTGAGGTTCCTTGGCCCAGTTTATCCTCCATCCTCCTGATAGGTTCCTTAGCCCAGTTCATCCTTCATCGTCCCGTGAGGTTCCTTAGCACAGTTTATCCTTCATCGTCCCGAGAGGTTCCTCAGCCCTGTTCATCCTTCATCGTCCCGAGAGGTTCCTTAGCCCAGTTTATCCTACATTGTCCCGAGAGGTTCCTTAGCCCAGTTTATCCTTCATCGTCCCGAGAGGTTCCTTAGCCCAGTTCATCCTTCATCGTCCCGAGAGGTTCCTTAGCCCAGTTTATCCTTTATCATCCCGAGAGGTTCCTAAGCCCAGTTCATCCTTCATTGTCCCGAGAGGTTCCTTAGCCCAGTTCATCCTTCATCGTCCCGAGAGGTTCCTTAGCCCAGTTCATCCTTCATCGTGCCGGGAGGTTCCTTAGCCCAGTTTATCCTTCATCGTCCCGAGAAGTTCCTTAGCCCAGTTCATCCTTCATCGTCCCGTGAGGTTCCTTAGCCCAGTTTATCTTTCATCGTCCCGAGAGCTTCCTTAGCCCACTTTATCTTTCATCGTCCCGTGAGGTTCCTTAGCCCAGTTCATCCTTCATCGTCCCGTGAGGTTCCTTAGCCCAGTTTATCCTTCATCGTCCCGTGAGGTTCCTTAGCCCAGTTCATCCTTCATCGTCCCGAGAGCTTCCTTAGCCCAGTTTATCTTTCATCGTCCCGAGAGCTTCCTTAGCCCAGTTTATCCCTCATCGTCACGTGAGGTTCCTTAGCCCTGTTCATCCTTCATCGTTCCGTGAGGTTCCTTAGCCCTGTTTATCCTTCATCGTCCCGTGAGGTTCCTTAGCCCAGTTTATCCTTCATCGTCCCGTGAGGTTCCTTAGCCCAGTTTATTCTTCATCGTCCCGTGAGGTTCCTTAGCCCAGATTATCCTTCATCGTCCCGAGAGGTTCCTTAGCCCAGTTCACCCTTCATCGTCCCGAGAGGTTCCTTAGCCCAGTTCATCCTTCATCGTCCCGTGAGGTTCCTTAGCCCTGTTTATCCTTCATCGTCCCGTGAGGTTCCTTAGCCCAGTTTATCCTTCATCGTCCCGAGAGGTTCCTTAGCCCAGTTTATCCTTCATCGTCCCGTGAGCTTCCTTAGCCCAGTTTATTCTTCATCGTCCCGAGAGGTTCCTTAGCCCAGTTTATCCTTCATCGTCTCGTGAGGTTCCTTAGCCCAGTTCATCCTGCATCTTCCTGAGAGGTTCCTTAGCCCAGTTTATCCTTCATTGTCCCGTGAGGTTCCTTAGCCCAGTTTATCCTTCATCGTCTCGTGAGGTTCCTTAGCCCAGTTCATCCTTCATCGTCCTGAGAGGTTCCTTAGCCCAGTTTATCCCTCATCGTCCCGAGAGGTTCCTTAGCCCAGTTATCCTTCATCGTCCCGTGAGGTTCCTTAGCCCAGTGTATCCTTCATCGTCCCGAGAGGTTCCTTAGCCCAGTTCATCCTTCATCGTCCCGTGAGGTTCCTTAGCCCAGTTTATCCTTTATTGTCCCATGAGGTTTCTTAGCCCAGTTTATCCTTCATCGTCTCGTGAGGTTCCTTAGCCCAGTTCATCTTTCATCGTCCTGAGAGGTTCCTTAGCCCAGTTCATCCTTCATCGTCCCGAAAGGTTCCTTGGCCCAGTTTATCCTTCATCGTCTCGTGAGGTTCCTTAGCCCAGTTCATCTTTCATCGTCCCGAGAGGTTCCTTAGCCCAGTTCATCCTTCATCGTCCCGTGAGGTTCCTTAGCCCTGTTTATCCTTCATCGTCTAGTGAGGTTCCTTAGCCCAGTTCATCCCGTGTAAGCACAAAAGCGACCTAAATAAGGTTTAGATGTTTACTCTTTGTTGTAATATCATAATACTCGTTGTACAAGCTCGACCTTGTCTTCTGTGAAGGCTAGCCATCGTATAGGAGCCCTGTTTAGATATTTACAGAAACGCACAAGCGTCATGTTTCATTGTCCTGGGAGGTTGGTTGGCCCTGTTTATAGCGTTTTTTATTTCAGATGCCCTAAAATACCAACATTTTTACTTTAACACAGGAAGGTTGCTGCCAGTTTTATCTGTCTTGCACTTTCACATACATTTTAACATTTATTGGCGTAAATTTAACCTAAAAGAAACTTCAATGGTTGACGGGAGGGGGTATCTTTATAAGGAAAAAGTACTTTAGTTCTCAACCGTGAAATATGATCGACTTACGTTTTTTATACTAAACGTAATATATAAAGTCAGCCCAGAAGAAGAAGAGGTGTTTCTTATGTTCGAATGCATTTTGCTCCCAATAATAGAAACGTGTGTACTTTTGTTTGCCTCTGACCTTGGGTAAAATGGGCGTTGGCACGTCCAGCCAACAGACTATGTGTTGACTGTTTAACTCCCGGTGAAAGACTCCCGCGTCTGTCTCCATGTTTCATTGGCTTCCACGCTCTGGCTCTGACCATCACTCGCCGGGCAAACTTGGCACCTTCACGTAACGCTATTGACCAACTCCTAACGACCCGATCGTATTTCCCGTGTACACACACATAACTGTCGATCCAGCGATACTCGGCCGTCAAGATGGGGTCTCCGTGTTGTGTATATACATAGGCTGCCATGTCCTTTCAGGTGTGAACGAGGCGGGAGGAGCTTGTGTCGTATAAAGGACGGGACGCGCTGGGGGAGAGCATTGCAGGGTCGGGCCAGCGAGACGGGCGCTGCGAGAAGACAGCGAGAAGACACTCGTGCGCCAAGCTCATCTCCCGCAGAGCGTTTGTCGCGCTAGTCGCATTCAACGTGGCGTTCCTACTCGGTGTCTTGTTGCTGACGTCACGGGCGGGACGCGGACATTCTGACGTCATGGAACATAACATGGCTCAGGTGAGTGATGCCTGTCTGAGCATGCGCGATCTCTCCCAACTTGGCTCTTTGCCAAATCTCCTGTTGATCATTTTACTTTCCACTGAACTTCCTCATAGTGTAAGTTCTGCCTGGTATGTATCTGTCCTCTGTACTGTTGCGGGTTTTATCCGGAAAATTTACGTTTGAGATTTTTCTTTAGCACCGCGTGCAATAGCTGTGCATATGTATAGATGACTTTATTTTCTATGTCTCTTTAAGTGTTTAGATGTCTATGGCATATTTTATCTGTATTAATCATATACAAATGTATTTACAATTTTTAATTGTCTGGACTAATTTTAGGAGGTTCACAGAAACTTGATTTATTTTACGACGTTCACAACAGCGAATTCACATCTTATTGTTCACCTCAAATAGAACAAAAACAATGTAATATAATCAGCATAAATGTTAATACAATCAATGTATTGTATGTATAGTGGGTAGCATGTTTGGCTATTGCGAGTGTGCTCTGCTAAATCTTCACTGAGCTGTCACCGTGGTCGTCCGGAAAGTGATTCCGCCACGCGAGTAGAAATACAGTATAACCCCAGGATACGGAAATTCATATATCTATATGGTATAGGTACACCACATAGGGAAATGTTCAATGACGACAAATTCATTAGTGAAGCCTCTCAGCGGGTTTAAGATAAGATAGCGAGGAGAGGAGGTCAGCGATATCCGCCGGCTATATGCTCACACCCCACCCACCCCACCCACTCACCAACCCAACACCCCACCCTTCCCGTCCGCCTCCCGCCCCGACCACCCCACCCCAACACCCCACCCCTTCCCGGCCGCCTCCCGCCCCCACCACCCCAACACACCACCCCAACACCCCACCCCTTCCCGGCCGCCTCCCGCCCCCACCACCCCAACACACCACCCCAACACCCCACCCCTTCCCGGCCGCCTCCCGCCCCCATCACCCCACCCCAACACCCCACCCTTCCCGGTCGCCTCCTGCCCCCACCACCCCAACTCCCCACCCTTCCCGTCCACCTCCCCACCCACCACCCCGACACACCAGCCCTTCCCGTCCGCCTCCCCACCCACCACCCCGACACACCAGCCCTTCCCGTCCGCCTCCCCACCCACCACCCCGACACCCCACCCCTTCCCGTCCGCCTGCCTTCCCCACCACCTCAGCAACCCATCCCTCTGGTCCACCTCCCCCATCGACAACCCCAACACACCACCCCAACATACCATCCACAACACACCACCCCCAACACATGACCCCAACTTACACTATCCCTTCCACCACATCCATACACCACTCCAATACCTCCCGTACCTACCCATACCCCCCCCCCCACACACACACACTTCCATTCACCCCCTTCCCCCCCACCCCAATGTAAATAGGCATAATCACATAACCGCTTCCCATATGACCGTCAAAGTGGAGGCGTTTCATGACAATGGGACTTTTTGATGGCCATTTCACCATTGATCGCTTCACTTTCCAATCAGTCCCATTAGGCCTTCTTGTGAGGTAACCATCGGAGGCGCATTACGATGCACATCGCGGGGATATTGCTCCAGCGCAGGTGGCGCCCGCGTTATCACCGGTCCTTCAGATTATGCTGCTTGTCGATGCTTTGCATCCATCGGGGCATTCATGCTGTGCCTTTAACACGCGCGCCATGACACCTCCACCGCTGCACCTATAATACATACGCCTTCCATTCATTGCGGGCCTGCCAGGCCTTATCGCTCGCGTGACGTCACAATAGGCTCCTGGCGCGGCGTGGCTTTGTCCTGCCTGTGTCTGTTTGACCACCTCCACAATGTATCCACAATGTGATGAGTTTGCCAAGCTGCCCCCCTCATAAACATGGCCTCCTCTGGGTGCACACCTGTCGCAGTAACCAGCGACACCTGTGGTGGTTCACTGAGGTCCGCTGAGGTGGTTACTGATAGATTTTGTCCGTTTCGTTGCCGTATTTCCCTTAAACTATTTGTTTAATATGTGCTGATCATCACTTGTGATATGCAGGTGTTAAAGCAGCCTACTTACATGCGCCATCTTAGATTGTTTACATTTTAGAATCAAGACTACAACTATCTCAAAATGATTATGCATATATGTTTTATATCTCGTTGAGTCTGTAAAACAACAATGTCAACATAAAACTGCGCGGACGTCCTAGCGACCCGCGGTCGACATGACACAGAATACCGAACAGCGAACAGGCTTTCAGGATTTAAATTTAAGACAGAATATACTTATTTGACATGGAGAGGAAATTGGTAATGCAAAAATTATAGAACATATTGCTTTAAACAAGGTCACATAATCCAAAATGGCCTTGTTGTTTTATAGTGAATGGGCTTTGATGAGATTTGCATGCGTAACAGACCATGTGACGTAATGTCGTTATCTTGTCGTTATCTTGTCGTTATCTTGTTCAAACCTCCGCTGTGTCCTGGACCGTTTCGTCCTTCCATCCGTCCATCCTTTTTGCCAGTGGAGCTTCCCTAGCTCAGTTGGTAAGCAGGTTGATCTGCAGATCAGCCGGTCGTGGGTTCGCACCACGGCAGCCTCCCTAGCTCAGTTGGTAGGCAGGCTGAGCGGTGATGGCTCGGCGCCCTGACACCTGCATAGGGGGAATGCTTCATCGCAACCTGTATGATTCCTGGGGGCTTTCTTGGCCTAGATAACACGAAAACTGGCCTTAAACACAAAAAGTGGCCTTAAACACAAAAAGTGGCCTTGAGCACAAAAAGGGGCCTTAAACAACCAAAACACGATGTCCTTTTTGTTTTGACGGATTCAGGTTCATTTGGCGACACTCACTTAGGTCTCCTCTCCGTCAGTGCAAACATATATAATCAATTTTGGAGGTTTCGAGAAAAAGATACCAGTGTCTTTCCAGAATGAGTGTAATCTTTTTATGACTTTAGCCAACCTCACAAAGACATCCTTTCTGCCTCGTCAGATAAACGCCGTTCTTTGTTGGCGCGACCGTCTAGAAATCCAAACAAAAGAGCTGTGACCTGTTAGTTTTGTCTCTACCGTAAACTTGTGACATGGACACTTGGCGCCTTCGGGCCCAGCAGTGTCTGGCGTGGCGTCTCTTACTGTACATACTCACCCTTCATTTTATTGTAGTCACGCATGTGTCGTGTCACTAGATGTAATAATGAGACATTTATGTGTACTATGGGCCTGAAGCCTTGAAAAGAAATAATACAGTTCTGTTCAAAGTTCTGTTTAAATAGTGGGAAATACCGATGTTTTGTACTCAAGTTTTGTTGTTCTTAAGCAAACTGCATGGATGACCCCATACAAGGGGGCTATTCATGTGGCTTGGCCATCACGCACTTCCTGCTTTCAGGTACCTACGCAGCAACAATCTGACATTATCCTGTTTGCATTGTAGTTGACACGATTGTCGTCCGCCATTCCTCAATACCATAATCTTGCTCTTTTCAATATTAAGTAATAATACCCATTCGTTACTGAAACATTCAACCATTTCAGAATATTTTAGAATAATGTAGTACAAATTTTACATTCAAAGAGCTAAAAAATTGAACAATCTTGTCATATTTAAAAAAAAATGGATATTCAAGGTACAAGATTATGATATGTATTTACGAATGGTGGACGTCTCAATTCATTTAAGGCATGATCCCCTCACCTCATTGCTGGTGATCATTTAAGGCATGATCCCCTCACCTCATTGCTGGTGATCATTTAAGGCATGATCCCCTCACCTCATTGCTGGTGATCATTTAAGGCATGATCCCCTCACCTCATTGCTGGTGATCATTTAAGGCATGATCTCCTCACCTCATTGCTGGTGATCATTTAAGGCATGATCCCCTCACCTCATTGCTGGTGATCATTTAAGGCATGATCCCCTCACCTCATTGCTGGTGATCATTTAGGGCATGATCCTCTCACCTATCTGCTGGTGATTCCCTGTACCTCCAATCTAAAACCCAAAGAGCGTGATTACGGTATTTATTTAGGAATGGCGGACACCTGAATTCCACCCTATGGCTTTACTCAGGCTTTCTGTTTTGCGACAGCCTGTGGACCACTCCAACATGGACCACTCCAACATGGACCACTCCAACATGGACCACTCCCTGATGAACCACTCCGGCCACCATATGATGATGGAAGCCACCACGGGCACCGGCGGCATGGACCACGGTAGTCACGGAGGCCACAGTAGCCATGGCGACTCTGCAGATATGGGTCATGGAATGATGGTAGGTCGGCCACGTGTCCCGCCACCAGTGGCGCCATATACTGGCGCCTGATAGTTCTATACGGGTAATGGTGTCACGAGTAATGGTTTCGCCGTATTGTATCCTGTACGAGAATCGTTCTTAGCCCAGCTTATTGCTCACAACACTGAGTTCGCCCACCGGATATAAGTGCCGACTCAGTCTGGAGACTGGACAACGATAGTTGTTGGATGCTGCCCTGGCTGTAACAGTTGGGTGCGTGTTACTTTTGATTAGTCTAGTGGCCTATTTCAGGTACATAGTTCAGCCGGCTACTGGACTTTGTCGACTAAAATTGCCTACTTTAGCCGACTAAGCCCCGTAGTCGGCTAAACTGGCTTCGTGAAATACGCCACAGGTGTTGTCAGGACCAGACCAATTTGCTTTGTCTGTATCTGTTACATCAGGTTCATCAAATGCATCAACTCGATGCTGCTGAGACAAAACTGACATCACTTTGGACCACCTAGAGCATTTCGTTCTAAAAACTAACAACTGATGACATTTGCTCAGACTATTTGATTCATCGGCCGTTTGTGAGCGTAACTCGGCGATGTTTACAACTTACGTTGGGTCCTGGGTTTCCTATATTTGCTATCGTTTTACAGATTCCTACAAAAGTCCTTAGTTGCCTTGTTTCGTACGTACTGTACGGCGTCTGGTTTCTACCGTACTAGGTAATAAACAACGACTGATGTGTGGTTGATCTCTCCTAAACTAAACCGAATATTCCAAGGTCATGAGAACCGATTTATGCATGGTAATGTTCTGCTTTGATATTTGTCATTATCATATCATTATACGTTCATCTGTTTCAGATGTATTTTCATTTAGGAGTAGATGAAACCATTCTCTTCAGTGGCTGGAAGACTGGATCCTGGCAAAGTATGTTGGTTTTGTTTGGCACTCCTCTGGACATGTTTAAGCTGAGGCTACGTGTTGTGACGTGTAATAACGTACAAGGAACCCTCATATACTCACATTAGGTCATTTGGGTACATGAAGCCTACCGTACTCATAGTTGTTGACAGTTGTTGATTCAAAATTAACGCAAATATGATCATTAAACATGATCCTTGTCAATGCTTAAAACTGAAATAAATAAAAATGGTGACTATGCAATCCATGTAATTTTCTTACCGCCATCGATACAAACATGACGTCGTCTTCTAGTGGCATACTTCTCTTCTGTATATTCTCAAGAAGGCGAATGATTTGTCATCGATTGATCTAAATAATGGTTATAAATCTCCTTACATGAAATGTACAAGCGATTACAACGTCAGAAGTAGTTTTGCAATTAGGTGATTGTTTTGACTGTTACAGCCATGTTGGCGTCCTGTGTCGGTATCTTCCTAATGGCCGCACTGTACGAGGGACTCAAAGTCCTGCGCGAGTACATTCTGCGCAGGTCCGTAGTGCGCGTGCGCTACCACAGCATGCCGGTGGCGACGACCGAGGACACAACGGTGACCGAGACACACAAGACGGCACAGTGAGTGGACACGCATGCGCAGTGTAGCATTATCGTACATCTCTGATGACCCCCGTCTCTGATGACCTCTGTCTCTGATGACCCCTGCTCTAATGACCTCTCTTTCTAATGACCCCTGTCTCTGATGACACCTGTTTCTGATGACCCCTGTTTCTGATGACCCCTGTCTCTGATGACCCCTGCCTCTGATGGCCTCTGTCTCTGATGACCCCTGCTCTGATGACCCCTGGCTTTGATGACCCCTGTCGGATGACCCTTGCTCTCATGACACCTGCTCTGATGAACCCTGGTCTGATGCCCTCTGCTCTGATAACCCCTGTCTCCCATGACCTCTGTCTCTGATGACCCCTGCCTCTGATGACCTCTGTCTCTGATGACCTTTGTCTCTGATGACACCCGTCTTTGATGACCTCTGTCTCTGATGACCCCTGTCTCTGATGACCCCTGCCTCTGATGACCTCTGTCTCTGATGACCTTTGTCTCTGATGACACCCGTCTTTGATGACCTCTGTCTCTGATGACCCCTGTCCCTAATGACCCCTGTCTTTGATGACCCCTGTCTGGCGTTGCAGACCCAAGATGTGCAGCCTGAGCCACCTGATCCAGACGTTGCTGCACATCCTGCAGGTGATCGTCAGCTACTTCCTGATGCTGATCTTCATGACGTACAACGTGTGGTTGTGTCTGGCCGTGGCGCTGGGGGCGGGCACCGGCTACTTCCTCTTCAGCTGGCGGCGGGCCGTCGTCGTGGACATCAACGAACACTGTCACTAACGCCACGCCCCAGGGTAACTCCACGCCCCTCCCCCCCCTCTGGGTCCCGCCACACCTCAGGGTCCCGCCACGCCCCTTGAGTCCCGCTACGCCCCCCCCGGGTCCCGCTACGCCCCCCCCCGGGTCCCGCCACGCCCCCCCGGGTCCCCCCACGCCCCAGGTGCCCGCCCACGCCCCCGGGTACCGCCACGCCACGCCCCCGGGGCCCGCCACGTCCCCGGGTCCCCCCACGCCCCCGGGTCCCGCCACGCCCCCGGGTCCCGCCACGCCCCAGGGTCCCGCCACGCCCCAGGGTCCCGCCACGCCCCAGATTCCCGCCACGCCCCAGGGTAACTCCACGCCCCAGGGTCCCGCCACGCCACGCCACGCCCCCGGGTCAGCCAATAGGATTGTCTAACGACAACGCCTCAGTATAGAACCTCCCCTCCCCCTTCCGCCACTTCCCGCGCGGCCGGTCCGTACCATAGCCTCCCCCCCCCCCCCGTGTCACCCTCCCGCCACGCCGGTCACCCCCTCGCCCCAGCCCCTCACCCCTATCGACCCATCCCCCCACCTCTCTAGCCCCAGCCCCTCACCCCTATCGCACCAGCCCATCACCCCACTGGCCCCAGCCCCTCACCCCCTTGCTCCTCCCCCTCATCCCTATCGCCCCACCCCTCACCCCTCTAGCCCGAGCCCCTCACCCCTCTAGCCCGAGCCCCCCCACCCCTCTCGCTCCATCCCCTCACCCCTCGCCCCAGCCCCTCACCCCTCTGGCCCCAGCCCCCTCACCCCCTTGCCCCTCCCCCTCACCCCTATCGCCCCACCCCTCACCCCTCTCGACCCATCCCCTCACCCCTCTAGCCCGAGCCCCCCACCCACTCACCCCTCGCCCCAGCCCCTCACCCCTTTCGCCCCAGCCCCTCACCCCTCTCGCCCCAGCCCCTCACCCCTCTCGCCCCAGCCCCTCACCCCTCTCGCCCCAGCCCCTCACCCCTCTCGCTCCAGCCCCTCACCCCTCTCGCCCCAGCCCCTCACCCCTCTCGCCCCAGCCCCTCACCCCTCTCGCCCCAGCCCATCTCCCCTCCCGCCCCAGCCCATCACCCCTCTCGCCCCAGCCCATCACCCCTTAGAGACTCTCCAACAGAGGTGACTTATCCCACGGGTCGACCGGCAGAGTCCTGTCCGCCCCACCCCCCCCCCCCCCCCGCCTTCAGCCCTATCAGTAGAGTTCAGGGTCAACATCTGTGGTGACCCTGAACGTAACGATGTGACGCCCAGCCCGTCCCAAGAGCGGACGTACGTCACCACCGCGGGGAATTACCTTCCACGGCAGTGACGTCATCACCCCACGGGACGCCGTGCCACACAGCGCCCCCTAGCGAATACGCCGAACACGTGGCGCCATCTGGAGAGCTATGGGACCAACGATGAACATTTTTCTTTTCCTTTCTCGCCTCACGAGACATGACGGACACTGTTACTGAACCACGTATCGTGTCCTCCTGCCCCCCCCCCCCCCTCCCCACCCCCACCCAGTCAGTCAGCATTAATATTGGTTTCGCATTTGATTGGGTATTGTTTCGCATCTGATTGGGTATTGTTTCGCATTTGATTGGGGATTGATTACGTTGTGATTGGGATTACCATTTAGGTTTTAACTGTAAATAATGCTTGTAATGCCGACTCTCTTCTGATGCTTTTTTATGTCTCGATCGTTATGGCTTGTGGGGTGAAGCCAGTTTTTACTTGAGGGGACGAAAAGGATTCCTTCTGGATCCGCTTATATATATCCCGGGTTCTTGTCCGTCATTGGAACAGTGGATAGAGGTGTAGTTCTGGCGGCCTCTGCGCTGATCCAGGGTCTGCCATGGGGGCAAGTGTTACTCGGGGTACCGGTTGTTATGGTCCTGTTGTTATCACCCCTGTCGGAGCCCCGTGCGTCGCCAACAACCGTGCCACCAATAGCTTCTCAGTGAGATCGACATGCCATTCACAACCAGTAGGTCATGATAACAGAAGATGTGTCACGGTAGCATGTGTCCCGTGGCCGCATCTGTCCACATTAATAACGTAATTGTGTCTCGGTGGCATATGTCCCGTGGCCGTATCTGTCCACATAATTAGCATACCGGAAATTTGCGAATGGCGTTAATTGTTCATACCATTGTGTCACCACCCCATCTGATTAGGAAATTTGCCATCTTAGGGTTCACCAAATGAATTATCGCTGTCTGAGAGACCTATATCAGCACTGCGTAATGCACATAGGCAGGCAATTAATGCACAACCGTCACTTGCATATATTATAAGTATTTTCGTTAAGATGTTGCTTTGATATATACTTATATACGCTCGTGGCTTAACGATAATGAGTCTGTTAGCAGTATCTTACCATATTGATATATTATTATTATTAGTAGTAATATTAGTCAGATTATTATTACTTACTCCCAACAAAATTACCACCTTCTTGAAATCAAAAAGTCAGTACAGGGTATGCTTCCCGCCCGCTAGTGGTATGAATGTCAAACATGTCTCATTCCAGAGAGGCTGTATGTGTGACAGGTGTTTGTGTGCATGTTGTTTTCAAATAAAGTACGCAGATTCAAATGGAAAATTGTTGTGCTTACTGCCTTCCGTTTGTGGACCTACATAGGTCGATCTTCCATGTAAGAACCCACGAAATGTATTATTGTAGTAAACGTTAGGCGTGAGTAAGACGTGAGCTATGCTGAAACAATGGTTCGCCCATACATGGAAGAACGACCAGGGCCCGTAAGTTCGAACGGCGGGGGCCAAATATTTCGCCCCGCTCCATGCTAATGTCCTATTCTGGGGCTAAATATTTGGCCCCGGCCGTATCTAACTTACAGGCCCTGTACTGTGCTCCTTTGGGGGGAGAGGGGGGGGGGAGTTAATCCTGGTCGAGTGTTTTCGTTGACCTCAAGCCAGTGGAAAATCAGAGTGAACGCACGTGAGTTTGAATTTATGTATGACGTCATTTTGCTTTCTCTTACATTTCACTCAGTGTGACTCACATTAGAGAATAATATAAGCGGTAAAGTTGCTTTGGGCCTTTGCCAACTCTTTTAACGTGTTGGTGCCACGATTTGGTCTTGCTCAGAATTAACTTGGTTTAGGGAAGATAAACAAATAACAATTTGTTTTAATGGGACATTTTTTATTCCACGATATCACTATAAACGCGTTCGTCAAAGTAGCAAAAGTGAGATCCGGCGGGTTTATTTCTGGGAGCATTGCATCTGAGCGTTATTTGAAAATTCCCCAATGATGTCACAAGATTGACAGGTGAGCTTTGATGCATTGCGTAGGCATCTGTGGCCGAGGGCGCGTATTGTTTTTATGGTTGAGCGCGTTTCGTTAAAGCTAAAGTTCAAGCCAATGAGCAGAGAGAATTTGAGTCTCACTATAAAAGCACATGCGTTTGTTTTCCCCTTTGACGTCACTTTCCTCGTTCGCAGAATTTAACTTGGTAGGTGTGAAAACAAGTGGAAAAAGTGTGCCTTCTACTATTTGGGGCGTTGCAGCTCGATAATATAAGCGTGGAAACACAGAAGATTAATATAAGCCAAAGTTGTTTTGGCGTGGCACGAACACTTTAAAGCACTAACACGGAAGTGTACCCGGATCTTTCCTGGGCACAGAGTGAAAAAACCTTTGAACCACTCTTGCATTATGTCCACCTGGACGTTGGAGCGCTGTGTATGGCCCACCTGTAAGAGTCACGACGACGTGGCCTGTCTTGTTTTTCAGGCTAGCGGGTTGGTTTTATCCAGGCTAAGTGTTTGTCGTGGCTATCGGCTCAAAGACAAAATTAAGAGCTAGAATTTGCACATGAAGGCGCGTTCGTTTTAAATACGCTTTAAGAGCACCTATCGCTATCAAAACTTAATAGTGAAGATATAAAAAGCGTATCTTTTCTCCGCTAGTTCGGCAATGTAGCAGGCCAGATGAGTTTCATGTTTTTTGCCCATGCCCGTTGCCTGAGAAGTGAAAAATTCATTATTTTGATGACTATACCGGTCGAATAACTCTTCTGAAAGGTTCGTTAAATTGATGACGTCCCAAAATAAGCAAGACATACTGAATTTATCGAGTTATTAATATAAGGCTGAAAATGTGCACCAATCGACGGTGAAACTTAAATCCTCTTACACCGATGTTTTTCTGTAACCTTTATGTACTACGGGCCACGATGGTCTCATATGTGAAATGGACGTATCTTACTGAGAGGAGGGAGGACATACCGTAGGGTATGTAGGGATGGGTGGGGTATATCGACCCCCTCCTCCCACCCTCCCTCTCATACATGTCCGTGGATCAGTTGGTAGCGGACCGAGCTTTCAGGTTCGACCCGAGCTCCACCTCGACATCACTCATCAACATGTCCCAGGGCAGGGGCGGATCGGGGGGAGGGGCTAGGGGGGTTATGGGTGCCCCTCACAGAAGGGAATGTTAAGGACTGTTAAAGAAGAATACCCCCCACCGGTCGCAAGTTTTCCGAGAGCACCCCCCCCCCCCCCCCCCTCCGCTCCTTTGCAGATTCCTAGCTCCGTCCCTGCCAAATAGTTCGTTAGCCAATGTGCAAAGCTGTAAAGAGCCAATCTATCCATCTGGTCAACGAAACGTGATCGTGGTACTATTTGTATTGTACATGTACCTTTCCAGTCGTCCAGAGGGCCTCTCTGAGTGGTTATAGCCCACGTGACTGCAGGTCCAGGGTTACTCCAGGCCCCTGGCACCAATATCCCTGCTCGCACGCCACCCGGGCACCCAGTCTCACTGCTCGCACGCCACCCGGGCACCCAGTCTCACTGCTCGCACGCCACCCGGGCACCCAGTCTCACTGCTCGCACGCCACACGGGCACCCAGTCTCACTGCTCGCACGCCACCCGGGCACCCAGTCTCACTGCTCGCACGCCACCCGGGCACCCAGTCTCACTGCTCGCACGCCACACGGGCACCCAGTCTCACCGCTCGCACGCCACCCGGGCACCCAGTCTCACTGCTCGCACGCCACACGGGCACCCAGTCTCACCGCTCGCACGCCACACGGGCACCCAGTCTCACTGCTCGCACGCCACACGGGCACCCAGTCTCACTGCTCGCACGCCACCCGGGCACCCAGTCTCACCGCTCGCACGCCACACGGGCACCCAGTCTCACTGCTCGCACGCCACCCGGGCACCCAGTCTCACCGCTCGCACGCCACCCGGGCACCCAGTCTCACTGCTCGCACGCCACCCGGGCACCCAGTCTCACTGCTCGCACGCCACACGGGCACCCAGTCTCACTGCTCGCACGCCACCCGGGCACCCAGTCTCACTGCTCGCACACCACCCGGGCACCCAGTCTCACTGCTCGCACGCCACCCGGGCACCCAGTCTCACCGCTCGCACGCCACCCGGGCACCCAGTCTCACCGCTCGCACGCCACCCGGGCACCCAGTCTCACCGCTCGCACGCCACCCGGGCACCCAGTCTCACTGCTCGCACGCCACCCGGGCACCCAGTCTCACTGCTCGCACGCCACACGGGCACCCAGTCTCACTGCTCGCACGCCACCCGGGCACCCAGTCTCACTGCTCGCACGCCACACGGGCACCCAGTCTCACTGCTCGCACGCCACCCGGGCACCCAGTCTCACCGCTCGCACGCCACCCGGGCACCCAGTCTCACTGCTCGCACGCCACCCGGGCACCCAGTCTCACTGCTCGCACGCCACCCGGGCACCCAGTCTCACCGCTCGCACGCCACCCGGGCACCCAGTCTCACTGCTCGCACGCCACACGGGCACCCAGTCTCACTGCTCGCACGCCACCCGGGCACCCAGTCTCACTGCTCGCACGCCACACGGGCACCCAGTCTCACTGCTCGCACGCCACCCGGGCACCCAGTCTCACTGCTCGCACGCCACACGGGCACCCAGTCTCACTGCTCGCACGCCACACGGGCACCCAGTCTCACTGCTCGCACGCCACACGGGCACCCAGTCTCACTGCTCGCACGCCACCCGGGCACCCAGTCTCACTGCTCGCACGCCACACGGGCACCCAGTCTCACTGCTCGCACGCCACCCGGGCACCCAGTCTCACTGCTCGCACGCCACACGGGCACCCAGTCTCACTGCTCGCACGCCACACGGGCACCCAGTCTCACTGCTCGCACGCCAACCGGGCACCCAGTCTCACTGCTCGCACGCCACCCGGGCACCCAGTCTCACTGCTCGCACGCCACCCGGGCCCCTCACGCCACCCGGGCACCCAGTCTCACTGCTCGCACGCCAACCGGGCACCCAGTCTCACTGCTCGCACGCCACACGGGCACCCAGTCTCACTGCTCGCACGCCACCCGGGCACCCAGTCTCACTGCTCGCACGCCACACGGGCACCCAGTCTCACTGCTCGCACGCCACACGGGCACCCAGTCTCACTGCTCGCACGCCACACGGGCACCCAGTCTCACTGCTCGCACGCCACCCGGGCACCCAGTCTCACTGCTCGCACGCCACACGGGCACCCAGTCTCACTGCTCGCACGCCACCCGGGCACCCAGTCTCACCGCTCGCACGCCAACCGGGCACCCCGTCTCACCGCTCGCACGCCACCCGGGCACCCAGTCTCACTGCTCGCACGCCACCCGGGCACCCAGTCTCACTGCTCGCACGCCACACGGGCACCCAGTCTCACTGCTCGCACGCCACCCGGGCACCCAGTCTCACCGCTCGCACGCCACCCGGGCACCCAGTCTCACTGCTCGCACGCCACCCGGGCACCCAGTCTCACTGCTCGCACGCCACCCGGGCACCCAGTCTCACTGCTCGCACGCCACACGGGCACCCAGTCTCACTGCTCGCACACCACCCGGGCACCCAGTCTCACTGTTCGCACGCCACACGGGCACCCAGTCTCACTGCTCGCACGCCACCCGGGTACCCAGTCTTACCGCTCGCACGCTACCCGGGCACCCAGTCTCACCGCTCGCACGCTACCCGGGCACCCAGTCTCACCGCTCGCACGCCACCCGGGCACCCAGTCTCACTGCTCGCACGCCACCCGGGCACTCAGTCTCACTGCTCGCACGCCACCCGGGCACCCAGTCTCACTGCTCGCACGCCACCCGGGCACCCAGTCTCACCGCTCGCACGCCACCCGGGCACCCAGTCTCACTGCTCGCACGCCACCCGAGTACCCAGTCTCACCGCTCGCACGCCACCCGGGCACCCAGTCTCACCGCTCGCACGCCACCCGGGCCCCTCACGCCACACGGGCACCCAGTCTCACTGCTCGCACGCCACCCGGGCACCCAGTCTCACTGCTCGCACGCCACCCGGGCACCCAGTCTCACTGCTCGCACGCCACCCGGGCACCCAGTCTCACTGCTCGCACGCCAACCTTGTTACATCACTGGCGAATCTCTACGGTATTATGTTATTACGTTATAACAAATCGTCCTTTCATAGGGATATATAATAATTTTGAAGCAAAACGGCGTAATAACCCTTTAATATAATTATTTAAAATATGAAATAAATAAAAAAGGACCCTGATGCCCAAGCATGACGATAAAAAGAACCTTATAGATTAGGTTGAAGTGGTTACGGTGTGTTCGTTATGATGTAGGAACGTTATAGAACATGTTGAAGTGGTTACGGTGTGTTCGTTGTGATGTAAGAACGTTATAGAACATGTTGAAGTGGTTACGGTGTGTTCGTTGTGATGTAAGAACGGTATAGAACATGTTGAAGTGGTTACGGTGTGTTCGTTATGATGTAAGAACGTTATAGAACATGTTGAAGTGGTTACGGTGTGTTCGTTGTGATGTAAGAACGTTATGGAGCAGGTTGAAGTGGTTACGGTGTGTTCGTTATGATGTAATAACGTTATGGAGCAGGTAGAAGTGGTTACGGTGTGTTCGTTATGATGTAGGAATGTTATAGAACATGTTGAAGTGGTTACGGTGTGTTCGTTGTAATGTAAGAACGTTATAGAGCAGGTTAAAGGGGTTACGGTGGGTTCATTATGATGTAAGAAGGTTAAGGAGCAGGTTGAAGTGGTTACGGTGTGTTCGTTATGATGTAAGAACGTTAAGGAGCAGGTTGAAGTGGTTACGGTGTGTTCGTTATGATGTAATAACGTTATGGAGCAGGTAGAAGTGGTTACGGTGTGTTCGTTGTGATGTAAGAACGTTATAGAACATGTTGAAGTGGTTACGGTGTGTTCGTTATGATGTAATAACGTTATGGAGCAGGTTGAAGTGGTTACGGTGTGTTCGTTATGATGTAAGAACGTTAAGGAGCAGGTAGAAGTGGTTACGGTGGGTTCGTTGTGATGTAAGAACGTTATAGAACATGTTGAAGTGGTTACGGTGTGTTCGTTATGATGTAATAACGTTATGGAGCAGGTAGAAGTGGTTACGGTGTGTTCGTTATGATGTAAGAACGTTAAGGAGCAGGTTGAAGTGGTTACGGTGTGTTCGTTATGATGTAAGAACGTTATAGAACATGTTGAAGTGGTTACGGTGTGTTCGTTATGATGTAATAACATTATGGAGCAGGTAGAAGTGGTTACGGTGTGTTCGTTATGATGTAAGAACGTTAAGGAGCAGGTTGAAGTGGTTACGGTGTGTTCGTTGTGATGTAAGAACGTTATGGAGCAGGTTGTAGCGGTTACGGTGTGTTCATTATGATGTAATAACGTTATGGAGCAGGTAGAAGTGGTTACGGTGTGTTCGTTATGATGTAAGAACGTTAAGGAGCAGGTTGAAGTGGTTACGGTGTGTTCGTTGTGATGTAAGAACGTTATAGAACATGTTGAAGTGGTTACGGTGTGTTCGTTGTGATGTAAGAACGTTAAGGAGCAGGTTGAAGTGGTTACGGTGTGTTCATTATGATGTAATAACGTTATGGAGCAGGTAGAAGTGGTTACGGTGTGTTCGTTATGATGTAAGAACGTTAAGGAGCAGGTTGAAGTGGTTACGGTGTGTTCGTTGTGATGTAAGAACGTTATAGAACATGTTGAAGTGGTTACGGTGTGTTCGTTGTGATGTAAGAACGTTATAGAACATGTTGAAGTGGTTACGGTGTGTTCGTTGTGATGTAAGAACGTTATGGAGCAGGTTGAAGTGGTTACGGTGTGTTCGTTGTGATGTAAGAACGTTATAGAACATGTTGAAGTGGTTACGGTGTGTTCGTTGTGATGTAAGAACGTTATAGAACATGTTGAAGTGGTTACGGTGTGTTCGTTGTGATGTAAGAACGTTATGGAGCAGGTTGAAGTGGTTACGGTGTGTTCGTTATGATGTAAGAACGTTATGGAGCAGGTAGAAGTGGTTACGGTGTGTTCGTTGTGATGTAAGAACGTTATAGAACATGTTGAAGTGGTTACGGTGTGTTCGTTGTGATGTAAGAACGTTATGGAGCAGGTTGAAGTGGTTACGGTGTGTTCGTTGTGATGTAAGAACGTTATAGAACATGTTGAAGTGGTTACGGTGTGTTCGTTATGATGTAAGAACGTTATGGAGCAGGTTGAAGTGGTTACGGTGTGTTCGTTGTGATGTAAGAACGTTATGGAGCAGGTTGAAGTGGTTACGGTGTGTTCGTTGTGATGTAAGAACGTTATAGAACATGTTGAAGTGGTTACGGTGTGTTCGTTATGATGTAAGAACGTTATGGAGCAGGTTGAAGTGGTTACGGTGTGTTCGTTGTGATGTAAGAACGTTATGGAGCAGGTTGAAGTGGTTACGGTGTGTTCGTTATGATGTAAGAACGTTATGGAGCAGGTTGAAGTGGTTACGGTGTGTTCGTTATGATGTAAGAACGTTATGGAGCAGGTTGAAGTGGTTACGGTGTGTTCGTTATGATGTAAGAACGTTATGGAGCAGGTTGAAGTGGTTACGGTGTGTTCGTTGTGATGTAAGAACGTTATAGAACATGTTGAAGTGGTTACGGTGTGTTCGTTGTGATGTAAGAACGTTATGGAGCAGGTTGAAGTGGTTACGGTGTGTTCGTTGTGATGTAAGAACGTTATGGAGCAGGTTGAAGTGGTTACGGTGTGTTCGTTGTGATGTAAGAACGTTATAGAACATGTTGAAGTGGTTACGGTGTGTTCGTTATGATGTAAGAACGTTATGGAGCGGGTAGAAGTGGTTACGGTGTGTTCGTTGTGATGTAAGAACGTTATAGAACATGTTGAAGTGGTTACGGTGTGTTCGTTATGATGTAAGAACGTTATAGAACATGTTGAAGTGGTTACGGTGTGTTCTTTATGATGTAAGAACGTTATGGAGCAGGTAGAAGTGGTTACGGTGTGTTCGCTGTGATGTAAGAACGTTATGGAGCAGGTTGAAGTGGTTACGGTGTGTTCGTTATGATGTAAGAACGTTATAGAGCAGGTTAAAGGGGTTACGGTGTGTTCGTTATGATGTAAGAACGTTATGGAGCAGGTTGAAGTGGTTACGGTGTGTTCGTTATGATGTAAGAAGGTTATGGAGCAGGTTGAAGTGGTTACGGTGTGTTCGTTATGATGTAAGAACGTTATGGAGCAGGTAGAAGTGGTTACGGTGTGTTCGTTGTGATGTAAGAACGTTATGGAGCAGGTTGAAGTGGTTACGGTGTGTTCGTTATGATGTAAGAACGTTATGGAGCAGGTTGAAGTGGTTACGGTGTGTTCGTTATGATGTAAGAACGTTATGGAGCAGGTTGAAGTGGTTACGGTGGGTTCGTTATGATGTAAGAACGTTAAGGAGCAGGTTGAAGTGGTTACGGTGTGTTCGTTATGATGTAAGAACGTTATGGAGCAGGTTGAAGTGGTTACGGTGTGTTCATTATGATGTAAGAACGTTATGGAGCAGGTTGAAGTGGTTACGGTGTGTTCGTTGTAATGTAAGAACGTTATGGAGCAGGTTGAAGTGGTTACGGTGTGTTCATTATGATGTAAGAACGTTATGGAGCAGGTAGAAGTGGTTACGGTGTGTTCGTTATGATGTAAGAACGTTATGGAGCAGGTTGAAGTGGTTACGGTGTGTTCATTATGATGTAAGAACGTTATGGAGCAGGTTGAAGTGGTTACGGTGTGTTCGTTATGATGTAAGAACGTTATGGAGCAGGTTGAAGTGGTTACGGTGTGTTCGTTATGATGTAAGAACGTTATGGAGCAGGTTGAAGTGGTTATGGTGTGTTCGTTGTGATGTAAGAACGTTATGGAGCAGGTTGAAGTGGTTACGGTGTGTTCATTATGATGTAAGAACGTTATGGAGCAGGTTGAAGTGGTTACGGTGTGTTCGTTATGATGTAAGAACGTTATGGAGCAGGTTGAAGTGGTTACGGTGTGTTCGTTGTGATGTAATAACGTTATGGAGCAGGTAGAAGTGGTTACGGTGTGTTCGTTGTGATGTAAGAACGTTATAGAACATGTTGAAGTGGTTACGGTGTGTTCGTTATGATGTAAGAACGTTATGGAGCAGGTTGTAGCGGTTACGGTGTGTTCGTTATGATGTAAGGTACCAGTCCGCCTGATGCATGTGTTGGACGACTGGTTAGTGTATGATATATTCATAAACTGATAAAGTTATTAGTCACTGCAACATATATAAGAGTCGTCGTTGAGGCATAGCCACACCAGTACCTGGGCTGACACCATTATTGGGCCCACCGTTTATATATAAATGGGTTATCGCTGCCCTAAGCTGAGTAATGGGGCAGGTCTGAAAGGGAAGGGTCTGTGTCCAGCGTCGATTTAATCCCGGCGTTTCGTGTCGTTTTGGGTGTTTTTTCCAATCTGTGTCGACGTCGCTTTATCAGATCCTCAGTGTCAGAATTTCGATTTTTCAAATATGCCTGTGTCGCGTGTTGGCATTTACCCCTGCCAGACCCCTAACAGGGGTCACTGTAATGTTCACTTCATATCAAGACCAGTGAGGCTCCGCACTTCGATGTTTGCCTTATGACACATTTGTGTTTGGACAGAATAAACAGGTTTACCCTGTGTACCACCAGGTATAAACAGGCAACTATACTGGTGGTCTCCGTATACTCCCCCTCCGCAACCTCTTCATAATTTGCAATGCCCCCCCCCCCCCCCCCACCCCGCCCTTCCACACTTTCCCCTACCGATATAATGTCCCACATCCATTTATTGTAACACGTTATTGCTTTGCACGGTCTTGACCGGTCACATCAGGCACCAATTCTCTAAACTGGGACGTATCCATGAAGTAAGGTTTTTGTTAATGTTTGATGCTTGACTTGTCCGGATGGACTAGGGTCTGCTGCCTAAGCCAGGGCTTCTGGATCAAACCGGTTGTGTCGGAGAGGTTCCGCTGAAATGAAGACCAATCGTACCCTTAAAGGGACAAGTTTTCAAGAACGTTTCATGCGAAATCCTTTAAATATTGGTGAGTGGCGGAGACATCGGTCAAGGCACATCGACTGTAATCCTCAAGAAAGAAATGATCAGCAAGGATAAAGAATAAAGAATCAAATGCAAGAAATGTAAGGTTACGACCGACAAGACTTGGTACTGGCATAGTTTATATAAAGTAGAATCTGTCAAACACATGTTATTAAATTGTTTGAAGGAGAACATACGATTCCAAGTAGACTTTACCCGAGACCTCCTTATCGGATCATTGCTTTAATAAGTTTGGAAAATCTAAATATGACGCTTTAAGATAACATTTGGGAGGCATTTATAATATATAATATATAGCATCCCATATATGGCCTAGCTATGTGTGTTTTGGCCGAAATCATGACAACTAGCTAGAGGACAATGGTAGTCTACCGTGGTGCCAGAAATGGCAATTCCAGTGCTGAAGGTTTAGCACATTGCAAGGTCTGCAAGTGCACATATCGCACAATCGATAGCTGTCCATTACTATTTAAAACAGCAGCAGCTGCAAATACTTCGCCCTGGGAAATAACCGGTAGACCCTCCACAGGTAACAGGGTAACTTGCAAGGATTCACGGGACTCTAAAACACACTACTCTGGTTCTATAATCGACAAAGAATGGGGGAAGGTGGCATGAACACCATTCACTGATGCATTAATTCGTTCATTGGTCTTTGCTAATTAATTCATGCCGTGCTCTTGACAATACATAACCCAACCCTAAGCATGGGCGGATCTAGGGATTTGAAAAGGGAGGGGGAGGGGGTAGGGTCGCTAAGACTAAAATAATTGCGACCGCGGGGTGGGTGTAAATGACCTAGGGGGTCCACCGCGTTTTTTAAGACCGGGGGGTGGGGGGGGGGGGCATCTCAGATGGCCTGTCAAAAAAAAACGTTTCGACTTCGACTAACAGTCCTTAACACCCCCTTGCTTGAGGGGTGGGGGGTAAATCCCGTACCCCCCCCCCCCGCCCCCAATGATCCGCCACTGCTAAAGGCAATGGGTAGCTTCCTTGAGAAAAACGCTGAATTATTGTATTTTATACCTCACGTATCCTTTGACCTTCCTAATGCAATGCATGCCGGTAGTTTGGGAAATCTGCGTGATGGCAGTGTATGTGTGTGCACGAAAACCAAGGATGGAAGCCGTACACACAAAATGCGACATATGACAAAAAACTATTATAACATTATGGTGTCTGCACGCTTTAAATGGCCGCTTACTGCTATCCTAAAACGAATGAAATAAACGCCGGTTTGGTTAGATAAATTTATTGACGATGACTATACAACATTCGAACAATACAAAGGTAAAGCACGAATACAAAACAATGAGCTAGACGTTCAAACGATTCAGTCACAAGGTCGACGACCTGGAGGTCGTGAACCCCGACATCATGGGGACCTTAGGGGCGAGCGGGGCGGGCGAGAGGCTCTACAGGGAAACAATGGCGCGAGACTCGTGTCTCGTAGTCTCACTGCCGTTTATCTTCCTCTTGATTCCTGTTGACGGTCTGTGCGTTAGTGGATGGCTGTGAAATGTGTAGGTCCCTCTCCTTATATTTTCGGTTTCAGTCTAACCATATATGTCAGTCTTGTCATGATTTTTCTCTCAAATCTTTCTGGTCTCTGAAGTTTTGTCGGTCAACGGTCGGTTTCACCACCTTTTGCTTGTGTGCCGGTGGGGGTGGGTGGATGTGTGGTGGTGGGCTGGGGAGTAGGGGGGTAGATGTGTGGTGGTGGGCTGGGGAGTAGGGGGGTAGATGTGTGGTGGTGGGCTGGGGAGTAGGGGGGTAGATGTGTGGTGGTGGGCTGGGGAGTAGGGGGGTAGATGTGTGGTGGGTGGCTGGGGAGTACGGGGGTAGATGTGTGGTGGTGGGCTGGGGAGTAGGGGGGTAGATGTGTGGTGGTGGGCTGGGGAGTAGGGGGGTAGATGTGTGGTGGTGGGCTGGGGAGTAGGGGGGTAGATGTGTGGTGGGGGGCTGGGGAGTAGGGGGGTAGATGTGTGGTGGTGGGCTGGGGAGTAGGGGGATAGATGTGTGGTGGTGGGCTGGGGAGTAGGGGGGTAGATATGTGTGGTGGGGGGCTGGGGATTAGGGGGGTAGATGTGTGGTGGTGGGCTGGGGAGTAGGGGGGTAGATGTGTGGTGGTGGGCTGGGGAGTAGGGGGGTAGATGTGTGGTGGTGGGCTGGGGAGTAGGGGGGTAGATGTGTGGTGGTGGGCTGGGGAGTAGGGGGGTAGATGTGTGGTGGTGGGCTGGGGAGTAGGGGGGTAGATGTGTGGTGGGTGGCTGGGGAGTACGGGGGTAGATGTGTGGTGGTGGGCTGGGGAGTAGGGGGGTAGATGTGTGGTGGTGGGCTGGGGAGTAGGGGGGTAGATGTGTGGTGGTGGGCTGGGGAGTAGGGGGGTAGATGTGTGGTGGGGGGCTGGGGAGTAGGGGGGTAGATGTGTGGTGGTGGGCTGGGGAGTAGGGGGATAGATGTGTGGTGGTGGGCTGGGGAGTAGGGGGGTAGATATGTGTGGTGGGGGGCTGGGGATTAGGGGGGTAGATGTGTGGTGGTGGGCTGGGGGGTAGGGGGGTAGATGTGTGGTGGTGGGCTGGGGAGTAGGGGGGTAGATGTGTGGTGGTGGGCTGGGGAGTAGGGGGGTAGATGTGTGGTGGTGGGCTGGGGAGTAGGGGGGTAGATGTGTGGTGGTGGGCTGGGGAGTAGGGGGGTAGATGTGTGGTGGTGGGCTGGGGAGTAGGGGGATAGATGTGTGGTGGTGGGCTGGGGAGTAGGGGGGTAGATGTGTGGTGGTGGGCTGGGGAGTAGGGGGGTAGATGTGTGGTGGTGGGCTGGGGAGTAGGGGGGTAGATGTGTGGTGGTGGGCTGGGGAGTAGGGGGGTAGATGTGTGGTGGTGGGCTGGGGAGTAGGGGGGTAGATATGTGTGGTGGGGGGCTGGGGATTAGGGGGGTAGATGTGTGGTGGTGGGCTGGAGAGTAGGGGGGTGGATGTGTGGTGGTGGGCTGGGGAGTAGGGGGGTAGATGTGTGGTGGTGGGCTGGGGAGTAGGGGGGTAGATGTGTGGTGGTGGGCTGGGGAGTAGGGGGGTAGATGTGTGGTGGTGGGCTGGGGAGTAGGGGGGTAGATGTGTGGTGGTGGGCTGGGGAGTAGGGGGGTAGATATGTGTGGTGGTGGGCTGGGGAGTAGGGGGGTAGATGTGTGGTGGTGGGCTGGGGAGTAGGGGGGTAGATGTGTGGTGGTGGGCTGGGGAGTAGGGGGGTAGATGTGTGGTGGTGGGCTGGGGAGTAGGGGAGCAGATGTGTGGTGGTGGGCTGGGGAGTAGGGGGGGTAGATGTGTGGTGGTGGGCTGGGGAGTAGGGGGGTAGATGTGTGGTGGTTGGGGAGGGGGGGGGTAGATGTGTGGTGGTGGGCTGGGGAGTAGGGGGGTAGATGTGTGGTGGTGGGCTGGGGAGTAGGGGGGTAGATGTGTGGTGGTGGGCTGGGGAGTAGGGGGGTAGATGTGTGGTGGTGGGCTGGGGAGTAGGGGGGTAGATGTGTGGTGGTGGGCTGGGGGGTAGGGGGGTAGATGTGTGGTGGTTGGGGAGGCTGGGTAGATGTGTGGTGGTGGGCTGGGGAGTAGGGGAGATGGGTGTGTGGTGGCGGGCTGGGGGTAGGGGGGTAGATGTGTGGTGGTGGGCTGGGGAGTAGGGGGGGTGGGTGCGTGGTGGTGGGCTGGGGAGTAGGGGGGTAGATGTGTGGTGGTGGGCTGATTAGTAGGGGGGTAGATGTGTGGTGGTTGGGGAGGGGGGGGTAGAAGATGTGTGGTGGTGGGCTGGGGAGTAGGGGGGTAGATGTGTGGTGGTGGGCTGGGGAGTAGGGGGGTAGATGTGTGGTGGTGGGCTGGGGAGTAGGGGGGTAGATGTGTGGTGGGGGGCTGGGGAGTAGGGGGGTAGATGTGTGGTGGTGGGCTGGGGAGTAGGGGGGTAGATGTGTGGTGGTGGGCTGGGGAGTAGGGGGGTAGATGTGTGGTGGTGGGCTGGGGAGTAGGGGGGTAGATGTGTGGTGGTGGGCTGGGGAGTAGGGGGGTAGATGTGTGGTGGTTGGGGAGGGGGGAGGGTAGATGTGTGGTGGTGGGCTGGGGAGTAGGGGGGTAGATGTGTGGTGGTGGGCTGGGGAGTAGGGGGGTAGATGTGTGGTGGTGGGGTGGGGAGTACGGGGGTAGATGTGTGGTGGTGGGCTGGGGAGTAGCGGGGTAGATGTGTGGTGGTGGGCTGGGGAGTAGGGGGGTAGATGTGTGGTGGTGGGCTGGAGAGTAGGGGGATAGATGTGTGGTGGTGGGCTGGGGAGTAGGGGGGTAGATGTGTGGTGGTGGGCTGGGGAGTAGGGGGTAGATGTGTGGTGGTGGGCTGGGGAGTAGGGGGAGTGGGTGTGTGGTGGTGGGCTGGGGAGTAGGGGGGTAGATGTGTGGTGGTGGGCTGGGGAGTAGGGGGGATGGGTGTGTGGTGGTGGGCTGGGGAGTAGGGGGGTAGATGTGTGATGGTTGGGGAGGGGGGGGGTAGATGTGTGGTGGTGGGCTGGGGAGTAGGGGGGTAGATGTGTGGTGGTGGGCTGGGGAGTAGGGGGGTAGATGTGTGGTGGTGGGCTGGGGAGTAGGGGGGTAGATGTGTGGTGGTGGGCTGGGGAGTAGGGGGGTAGATGTGTGGTGGTGGGCTGGAGAGTAGGGGGGTAGATGTGTGGTGGTGGGCTGGGGAGTAGGGGGCTAGATGTGTGGTGGTGGGCTGGGGAGTACGGGAGCAGATGTGTGGTGGTGGGCTGGGGAGTAGGGGGGTAGATGTGTGGTGGTGGGCTGGGGAGTAGGGGGGTAGATGTGTGGTGGTGGGCTGGGGAGTAGGGGGGTAGATGTGGGGTGGTGGGCTGGGGAGTAGGGGGGTAGATGTGTGGTGGTGGGCTGGGGAGTAGGGGGATAGATGTGTGGTGGTGGACTGGGGAGTAGGGGGGTAGATGTGTGGTGGTGGGCTGGGGGTGGTGGTGGGCTGGGGAGTAGGGGGGTAGATGTGTGGTGGTGGGCTGGGGAGTAGGGGGGTAGATATGTGGTGGTTGGGGATGGGGGGGTGCTATTGCTCACAGCTGCGTCTCCTTGCTGATCAGGACCTCGTGGTCCGCGGACACCAAGGATCCGTCATCAGCGGCCGCGTCCGGATCCAGATGCTCCAGATGATCCAGGTCGCCTTCGTAGCCACCAGTCTCCCATCTGACCGAGTGGTACGCCACCTTGCTATGTGGATCCAGAGATCTGGGCAACGCTGGAATTCCCGAGGCCGCCCACTGAACATCGCCTGTCGTCATAGCAACCTTATTATTATCTGCGGCTCCAGATGACCCAATTCGGATCACATCACGTGACTTTTTTGGCGACTTTTCCGGACTCCGGCTAGCATTCCGGATGGACTTGGGGCTGCTGCCCACTCCAGGGCTTCTGGATACCCGGTCCCGTCGCTCCGGAGTTGGCGGCGTCTTTCGGATGTTGTTATGGTGACCGTGATCAGCAACGGGGGATTTGGTTGGGATCGGGTTGCTATAGCAATTGTCACGTGGCTGCTGCGACTGCGACGAGGCGAGTTCCGGAAGCGGAGACTGGCCACGAGAGCGAGGCTGGTCACGTGACTGGAATGGACACGGCGCGTTCCGCGAGGAGGATGCCGGGTAATTGAGGATGGGGTTGGTGCCGGCTTGCGGAGGAGGGTAAGTTGGTGTGAGGAGGTCATTATTGGAAGTCTGTAGAGCGTTTTCCTGTCCCCTAAGATCCTGCGACCATCATCTGGAGTCGAGGAGGCCCCGGACCTCGACCGAGACGTTGGTGGGCCGATACGGCGCATCCATCACGTATATAGGCTGGTGCTTGTGTCGCCATACCAGCATGACGCACTTAATGATGGACAGCACGACGACCAGCCAGAAGAGGATGACGGTGTAGACCGGGTTCGTCTTCGTGGGGTCCCAGTTCTTGCTGATGATGCCCGCGATGGAGAAGATCAGGACGACGTAGGGCGTGAACAAGTAGCGCAGGTTCTTCTCGAAGACGATGATATCGAAGACCCAGTAGATGAGAACCTCCAGCGTGAAGATACTCAGCGACACGGTGCTGGCCACGTCCTGTGGCGCCCCCGTGCGGTACGTCAGCACGACGGCGAAGTTAAACATGGACGCCACGGTGCCCCACATGGCGAACATGGCCAGGCCGTTCTGGACCAGGATCCGGATGAGCCACACATCCTTGCCGTAGCCGTGGCTCACCATGAGGTAGCCGTACTCATGCAGCCGCCGGATGGAGACCACCATGCAGATGTAGAGCGTGCACGACATGAGGTTGACGAAGACCAGGGCCACCTCCATGTACTCCCGGTCCCAGATGAGCAGCCAGCTGATGTTGCAGGCGAGGCTGAAGCCGAAGACGACGTAGAGGATGGGCGGCAGGACGGGGTAGGTGGTGTACATGTAGCCGGTGGGCGTCCTGCGGCAGACGCTGAAGACGCCGTAGGTGAGCCAGAGGGACTGCCAGAAGTAGATGAGGGCCGACTGGTAGAAGGTCCAGTCTTCCGGCGTCACGTCCAACTTGTATCGCTCCAGGTAGAACTTCTCAGCTAGGCTCTCCGTGTTGTTCACGAATAAACCTGCAAAAACAATCAAATATTTAGTTTATAAAACCTGCATATCTTATTAAACAACCCGTCGTATATACGTGTATACACATGTTTCTGGTGTTCCTGAATAAAAATGCAAAAATGAAATATTTTGTCCATTAAATCTCCATATCTTATTAAACAACCCGTCCTAAATGCTCTGTATTCACATGTTTTTGGTGTCGTGAATAGTTGGGTACGTTAACGTGACGTCACAGAGATGAGAGGAGTGTGTGTTTAGGCCGCTATTGCGCACACTCCCGGCACGATGGAGGAGAGATGGAGGGTCCAGGTGAGGTGCCCGGCTAACATTCTTTAAGATGAACATTGCTAATGCAATCTGAGACTCAGATGTCTAAGACTAATACAGTACAGGGATGTTCTGTAAGATGTCTGAGAGAGGACCATGGCAGTACAGGGATGTTCTGTAAGACGTCTGAGACAGGATCATGGCAGTACAGGGATGTTCTGTAAGATGGCTGAGACAGGACCATGGCAGTACAGGGATGTTCTGTAAGATGTCTGAGACAGGACCATGGCAGTACAGGGATGTTCTCTAAGATGGCTGAGACAGGACATGGCAGTACAGGGATGTTCTTTAAGATGTCTGAGACAGGACCATGGCAGTACAGGGATGTTCTGTAAGATGTCTGAGACAGGATCATGGCAGTACAGGGATGTTCTCTAAGATGGCTGAGACAGGACATGGCAGTACAGGGCTGTTCTGTAAGATGTCTGAGACAGGACCATGGCAGTGCAGGGATGTTCTCTAAGATGTCTGAGACAGGATCATGGCAGTACAGGGATGTTCTCTAAGATGGCTGAGACAGGACATGGCAGTACAGGGATGTTCTGTAAGATGTCTGAGACAGGACCATGGCAGTGCAGGGATGTTCTCTAAGATGGCTGAGACAGGACCATGGCAGTACAGGGATGTTCTGTAAGATGTCTGAGACAGGATCATGGCAGTACAGGGATGTTCTGTAAGATGTCTGAGAGAGGACCAGGGCAGTACAGGGATGTTCTGTAAGATGTCTGAGACAGGACCATGGCAGTACAGGGATGTTCTCTAAGATGGCTGAGACAGGACATGGCAGTACAGGGATGTTCTTTAAGATGTCTGAGACAGGACCATGGCAGTACAGGGATGTTCTGTAAGATGTCTGAGACAGGATCATGGCAGTACAGGGATGTTCTCTAAGATGGCTGAGACAGGACATGGCAGTACAGGGATGTTCTCTAAGATGGCTGAGACAGGACATGGCAGTACAGGGATGTTCTGTAAGATGTCTGAGACAGGACCATGGCAGTACAGGGATGTTCTGTAAGATGTCTGAGACAGGATCATGGCAGTACAGGGATGTTCTCTAAGATGGCTGAGACAGGACATGGCAGTACAGGGATGTTCTGTAAGATGTCTGAGACAGGACCATGGCAGTACAGGGATGTTCTCTAAGATGTCTGAGACAGGACCATGGCAGTAGAGGGATGTTCTCTAAGATGGCTGAGACAGGACCATGGCAGTACAGGGATGTTCTGTAAGATGTCTGAGACAGGACCATGGCAGTATAGGGATGTTCTCTAAGATGGCTGAGACAGGACCATGGCAGTACAGGGATGTTCTCTAAGATGGCTGAGACAGGACCATAGCAGTACAGGGATGTTCTCTAAGATGGCTGAGACAGGACCATGGCAGTACAGGGATGTTCTGTAAGATGTCTGAGACAGGGCCATGGCAGTACAGGGATGTTCTGTAAGATGTCTGAGACAGGACCATGGCAGTACAGGGATGTTCTCTAAGATGTCTGAGACAGGACCATGGCAGTAGAAGAATGTTCTCTAAGATGTCTGCGACAGGACCATGGCAGTACAGGAATGTTCTGTAAGATGTCTGAGAGAGGACCATGGCAGTACAGGGATGTTCTGTAAGATGTCTGAGACAGGACCATGGCAGTACAGGGATGTTCTGTAAGATGTCTGAGACAGGACCATGGCAGTACAGGGATGTTCTGTAAGATGGCTGAGACAGGACCATGGCAGTACAGGGATGTTCTGTAAGATGTCTGAGACAGGACCATGGCAGTAGAGGGATGTTCTCTAAGATGTCTGAGACAGGACCATGGCAGTACAGGAATGTTTTGTAAGATGTCTGAGAGAGGACCATGGCAGGACAGGGATGTTCTGTAAGATGTCTGAGACAGGACCATAGCAGTACAGGGATGTTCTGTAAGATGTCTGAGACAGGACCATGGCAGTAGAGGGATGTTCTCTAAGATGTCTGAGATAGGACCATGGCAGTACAGGAATGTTCCGTAAGATGTCTGAGACAGGACATGGCAGTACAGGGATGTTCTGTAAGATGTCTGAGACAGGACCATGGCAGTACAGGGATGTTCTCTAAGATGTCTGAGACAGGACCATGGCAGTACAGGGATGTTCTGTAAGATGTCTGAGACAGGACCATGGCAGTACAGGGATGTTCTCTAAGATGGCTGAGACAGGACATGGCAGTACAGGGATGTTCTCTAAGATGTCTGAGACAGGACCATAGCAGTACAGGGATGTTCTGTAAGATGTCTGAGACAGGACCATGGCAGTATAGGGATGTTCTGTAAGATGTCTGAGACAGGACCATGGCAGTACAGGGATGTTCTGTAAGATGTCTGAGACAGGACCATGGCAGTACATGGATGTTCTCTAAGATGTCTGAGGCAGGACCATGGCAGTACAGTTCTCTAAGATGTCTGAGGCAGGACCATGGCAGTACAGGGATGTTCTCTAAGATGTCTGAGACAGGACCATGGTAGTAGAGGGATGTTCTCTAAGATGGCTGAGACAGGACATGGCAGTACAGGGATGTTCTGTAAGATGTCTGAGACATGACCATGGCAGTATAGGGATGTTCTGTAAGATGTCTGAGACAGGACCATGGCAGTACAGGGATGTTCTCTAAGATGTCTGAGACAGGACCATGGCAGTACAGGGATGTTCTGTAAGATGTTTGAGACAGGACCATGGCAGTACAGGGATGTTCTCTAAGATGGCTGAGACAGGACATGGCAGTACAGGGATGTTCTGTAAGATGTCTGAGACAGGACCATAGCAGTACAGGGATGTTCTGTAAGATGTCTGAGACAGGACCATGGCAGTATAGGGATGTTCTGTAAGATGTCTGAGACAGGACCATGGCAGTACAGGGATGTTCTGTAAGATGTCTGAGACAGGACCATGGCAGTACATGGATGTTCTCTAAGATGTCTGAGGCAAGACCATGGCAGTACAGTTCTCTAAGATGTCTGAGGCAGGACCATGGCAGTACAGGGATGTTCTCTAAGATGTCTGAGACAGGACCATGGTAGTAGAGGGATGTTCTCTAAGATGGCTGAGACAGGACATGGCAGTACAGGGATGTTCTGTAAGATGTCTGAGACATGACCATGGCAGTATAGGGATGTTCTGTAAGATGTCTGAGACAGGACCATGGCAGTACAGGGATGTTCTCTAAGATGTCTGAGACAGGACCATGGCAGTACAGGGATGTTCTGTAAGATGTTTGAGACAGGACCATGGCAGTACAGGGATGTTCTCTAAGATGGCTGAGACAGGACATGGCAGTACAGGGATGTTCTGTAAGATGTCTGAGACAGGACCATAGCAGTACAGGGATGTTCTGTAAGATGTCTGAGACAGGACCATGGCAGTATAGGGATGTTCTGTAAGATGTCTGAGACAGGACCATGGCAGTACAGGGATGTTCTGTAAGATGTCTGAGACAGGACCATGGCAGTACATGGATGTTCTCTAAGATGTCTGAGGCAGGACCATGGCAGTACAGTTCTCTAAGATGTCTGAGGCAGGACCATGGCAGTGCAGGGATGTTCTCGAAGATGTCTGAGACAGGACCATGGTAGTAGAGGGATGTTCTCTAAGATGGCTGAGACAGGACATGGCAGTACAGGGATGTTCTGTAAGATGTCTGAGACAGGACCATGGCAGTATAGGGATGTTCTGTAAGATGTCTGAGACAGGACCATGGCAGTACAGGGATGTTCTCTAAGATGTCTGAGGCAGGACCATGGCAGTACAGTTCTCTAAGATGTCTGAGACAGGACCATGGCAGTACAGGGATATTCTGTAAAATGTCTGAGACAGGACCATGGCAGTACAGGGATGTTCTCCAAGATGGCTGAGGCAGAACCATGGCAGTACAGAGATGTTTCCTAAGATGTCTGAGACAGGACCATGGCAGTACATGGATGTTCTGTAAGATGTCTGAGACAGGACCATGGCAGTACATTGATGTTCTGTAAGATATCTGAGACAGGACCATGGCAGTACAGGGATGTTCTGTAAGATGTCTGAGACAGGACCATGGCAGTACAGGGATGTTCTGTAAGATGTCTGAGACAGGACCATGGCAGTACAGGGATGTTCTGTAAGATGGCTGAGACAGGACCATGGCAGCACAGGGATGTTCTGTAAGATGTCTGAGACAGGACCATGGCAGTACAGGGATGTTCTCTAAGATGGCTGAGGCACTGCTGTTGGGCAAGATGGCTGACCTATTTTTAGCTGACGGGTGACCCGGTCACTCTGGTCATCGACCAAGCTGCTCCTTTTGTTTGTTGTCAATCTTGGGTGAATTAACTTCGGGGTGTATGGGTGGGAGTGGGCGGCCATAGAGAGGGGGAGCCGGGGGCTGGGGGTGCCGACACGCCATGATATTGTCGCAGACGGTCCCGGGTGGTCAACAGTAATTTGCGGGAGGAGTGCGTCCAACAAAGCCCTAAGTGAGAGTGATGAGGGGCGAGTGGGGGGGGGGGTGAGGGGCGTAGGGGGGGGGGGGCGGGGGCAGGAGGTGGTGGGGGGGGGGTGCGAGTGGCGCCATATGGAGTAAGCTGGTTGGGCTGCTGGGGGAAGAAATGTGCCAATTTAGGGTATATTACCGGACTATTGAGTGGGGTGTGGTCTTGGAGTGGGGTGGAGCGATGGTCACATAGTGGGGTGTGGAGTGGGGTGTGGGGTGAGGTGTGGAGTGGGCTGGGGGTCTGGGCCCGTCCCGTGTCTTAGGACCATCTGGGGTGATACATACGGATAGGGGGTGTGTAGGAGACAGAGGGGTATGTATGTGGGGGCGGAGGGTGGTGTGTGGGAGGCGGAGGGGAGGGGGGGGTCACTCCTCGCCGGCACTGGCCCTCGGAATGCCAAATGAAGGGACGAGGATGCTTAAAGCTCAGATGGCTTTTCCAAGGACGACTCCAGTGAGAAGGGGAAACATTACATTTGGGGTCCGAATCCGGCACAGACGTTGGCGGCATTGGCCAGCCGCTTTGTCGACCTTCTAAGATTTTTGCATTGCTGCTTGCATCGCCAGCTTTGTGCCCATATGTGCTAAACCATATTAAACAAAGCTCGTGTGACATAAACGTTCGTCCACGTAAGACTCCACGAAATGAAAGAGTATAATGATATTTGGTATCATAATAGTAATACGTGAGCTATGCTAAAACAGCTGTATGTGGAAGTAAGCCCGGTATATGACCCCCTACTCTTTTGCAAAGACAAATCCCACACAGACACAAAACAGACACAAGCACAGGTAGACACGGATGGCTTACGCTAACGACTGAGCGACAGCGGGCACCCCCGTGCATCCCAGGGGGAGGCAGTTTGAGCGAGACGTCCAGTAATAGGACTGCTGATAGTATTAGTGTAAGCGTCATAAAGTGGTGCATAATTCAAGTTAATATAATCATGAAGCAAAACTAGGCCATACAATATTAATCCGTCCATCCGCGTCCAAACTTCTAGGTTCATAATAGAATACCCGCACGATACGGCCGTATGTGAAGTCGGCCCCGCACAATACGGCCCTATGTGAAGTCGGCCCCGCACAATACGGCCCTATGTGAAGTCGGCCCCGCACAATACGGCCCTATGTGAAGTCGGCCCCGCACAATACGGCCCTATGTGAAGTCGGCCCCGCACAATCCAGCCCTATGTAAAGTCGGCAGCGCACAATACGGCCCTATGTGAAGTCGGCCCCGCACAATACGGCCCTATGTGAAGTCGGCCCCGCACAATACGGCCCTATGTGAGGTCGGCCCCGCACAATACGGCCCCATGTGAAGTCGGCCCCGCACAATCCAGCCCTATGTGAAGTCGGCCCCGCACAATACGGCCCTATGTGAAGTCGGCCCCGCACAATACGGCCCTATGTGAAGTCGGCCCCGCACAATACGGCCCTATGTGAAGTCGGCCCCGCACAATACGGCCCTATGTGAAGTCGGCCCCGCACAATACGGTCCTATGTGAAGTCGGCTCTGCAAAATACGGCCCTATGTGAAGTCGGCCCCGCACAATCCAGCCCTATGTGAAGTAGGCTCTGCACAATACGGCCCTATGTGAAGTCGGCCCCGCACAATACGGCCCTATGTGAAGTCGGTCCCGCACAATACGGCCCTATGTGAAGTCGGCCCCGCACAATCCAGCCCTATGTGAAGTAAGCTCTGCACAATACGGCCCTATGTGAAGTAGGCTCTGCACAATACGGCCCTATGTGAAGTCGGCCCCGCACAATACGGCCCTATGTGAAGTCGGCCCCGCACAATACGGCCCTATGTGAAGTCGGCCCCGCACAATCCAGCCCTATGTGAAGTAAGCTCTGCACAATACGGCCCTATGTGAAGTAGGCTCTGCACAATACGGCCCTATGTGAAGTCGGCCCCGCACAATACGGCCCTATGTGAAGTCGGCCCCGCACAATACGGCCCTATGTGAAGTCGGCCCCGCACAATCCAGCCCTATGTAAAGTCGGCCCCGCACAATACGGCCCTATGTAAAGTCGGCCCCGCACAATCCGGCCCTATGTGAAGTCGGCCCCGCACAATCAAGCCCTATGTGAAGTCGGCCCCGCACGATACGGCCCTATGTGAAGTCGCCCCGCACAATACGACCCTATGTAAAGTCGGCCCCGCACAATACGGCCCTATGTGAAGTCGGCCCCGCACAATACGGCCCTATGTGAAGTAGGCTCTGCACAATACGGCCCTATGTGAAGTCGGCCCCGCACAATACGGCCCTATGTGAAGTCGGCTCCGCACAATACGGCCCTATGTGAAGTCGGCCCCGCACAATCCGGCCCTATGTGAAGTAGGCTCTGCACAATGCGGCCCTATGTGAAGTAGGCTCTGCACAATACGGCCCTATGTGAAGTCGGCTCTGCACAATCCGGCCCTATGTGAAGTCGGCCCCGCACAATACGGCCCTATGTGAAGTCGGCTCTGCACAATACGGCCCTATGTGAAGTAGGCCCCGCACAATACGGCCCTATGTGAAGTCGGCCCCGCACAATCCAGCCCTATGTGAAGTAGGCTCTGCACAATCCGGCCCTATGTGAAGTCGGCCCCGCACAATCCGGCCCTATGTGAAGTCGGCTCTGCACAATACGGCCCTATGTGAAGTCGGCTCTGCACAATACGGCCCTATGTGAAGTCGGCCCCGCACAATACGGCCCTATGTGAAGTCGGCCCCGCACAATCCAGCCCTATGTGAAGTAGGCTCTGCACAATCCGGCCCTATGTGAAGTCGGCCCCGCACAATACGGCCCTATGTGAAGTCGGCCCCGCACAATACGGCCCTATGTGAAGTCGGCCCCGCACAATCCGGCCCTATGTGAAGTCGGCTCTGCACAATACGGCCCTATGTTAAGTCGGCCCCGCACAATCCAGCCCTATGTGAAGTCGGCCCCGCACAATCCAGCCCTATGTGAAGTCGGCTCTGCACAATACGGCCCTATGTGAAGTCGGCCCCGCACGATACGGCCCTATGTGAAGTCGGCCCCGCACAATACGGCCCTATGTGAAGTCGGCCCCGCACAATCCAGCTCTATGTGAAGTCGGCCCCGCACAATCCAGCCCTATGTGAAGTCGGCCCCGCACGATACGGCCCTATGTGAAGTCGGCCCCGCACGATACGGCCCTATGTGAAGTCGGCCCCGCACAATCCAGCCCTATGTAAAGTCGGCCCCGCACAATACGGCCCTATGTGAAGTCGGCCCAGCACAATACGGCCCTATGTAAAGTCGGCCCCGCACAATCCGGCCCTATGTGAAGTCGGCCCCGCACAATACGGCCCTATGTGAAGTCGGCCCCGCACAATACGGCCCTATGTGAAGTCGGCCCCGCACAATCCAGCCCTATGTAAAGTCGGCCCCGCACAATACGGCCCTATGTGAAGTCGGCCCCGCACAATCCAGCCCTATGTAAAGTCGGCCCCGCACAATACGGCCCTATGTGAAGTCGGCCCCGCACAATTCGGCCCTATGTGAAGTCGGCCCCGCACAATACGGCCCTATGTGAAGTCGGCCCCGCACAATACGGCCCTATGTGAAGTCGGCCCCGCACAATACGGCCCTATGTGAAGTAGGCTCTGCACTATACGGCCCTATGTGAAGTCGGCCCCGCACAATCCAGCCCTATGTAAAGTCGGCCCCGCACAATACGGCCCTATGTGAAGTCGGCCCCGCACAATACGGCCCTATGTGAAGTCGGCTCTGCACAATACGGCCCTATGTGAAGTCGGCTCTGCACAATCCAGCCCTATGTGAAGTAGGCTCTGCACAATGCGGCCCTATGTGAAGTCGGCCCCGCACAATCCGGCCCTATGTGAAGTCGGCCCCGCACAATACGGCCCTATGTGAAGTCGGCCCCGCACAATACGGCCCTATGTGAAGTCGGCCCCGCACAATACGGCCCTATGTGAAGTCGGCCCCGCACAATACGGCCCTATGTGAAGTCGGCCCCGCACAATACGGCCCTATGTGAAGTAGGCTCTGCACAATACGGCCCTATGTGAAGTCGGCCCCGCACAATCCAGCCCTATGTAAAGTCGGCCCCGCACAATACGGCCCTATGTGAAGTCGGCCCCGCACAATACGGCCCTATGTGAAGTCGGCTCTGCACAATACGGCCCTATGTGAAGTCGGCCCCGCACAATACGGCCCTATGTGAAGTCGGCTCTGCACAATCCAGCCCTATGTGAAGTCGGCCCCGCACAATACGGCCCTATGTGAAGTCGGCTCTGCACAATACGGCCCTATGTGAAGTCGGCTCTGCACAATCCAGCCCTATGTGAAGTCGGCCCCGCACAATACGGCCCTATATGAAGTCGGCCCCGCACAATACGGCCCTATGTGAAGTCGGCTCTGCACAATACGGCCCTATGTGAAGTCGGCTCTGCACAATCCAGCCCTATGTGAAGTCGGCCCCGCACAATACGGCCCTATGTGAAGTCGGCTCTGCACAATACGGCCCTATGTGAAGTCGGCCCCGCACAATACGGCCCTATGTGAAGTCGGCTCTGCACAATCCAGCCCTATGTGAAGTCGGCCCCGCACAATACGGCCCTATATGAAGTCGGCCCCGCACAATACGGCCCTATGTGAAGTCGGCTCTGCACAATCCAGCCCTATGTGAAGTCGGCCCCGCACAATACGGCCCTATATGAAGTCGGCCCCGCACAATACGGCCCTATGTGAAGTCGGCTCTGCACAATACGGCCCTATATGAAGTCGGCCCCGCACAATACGGCCCTATGTGAAGTCGGCTCTGCACAATACGGCCCTATGTGAAGTCGGCTCTGCACAATCCAGCCCTATGTGAAGTCGGCCCCGCACAATACGGCCCTATATGAAGTCGGCCCCGCACAATACGGCCCTATGTGAAGTCGGCTCTGCACAATACGGCCCTTTGTGAAGTCGGCTCTGCACAATCCAGCCCTATGTGAAGTCGGCCCCGCACAATACGGCCCTATGTGAAGTCGTTTCTGCACAATACGGCCCTATGTGAAGTCGGCCCCGCACAATACGGCCCTATGTGAAGTCGGCTCTGCACAATCCAGCCCTATGTGAAGTCGGCCCCGCACAATACGGCCCTATATGAAGTCGGCCCCGCACAATACGGCCCTATGTGAAGTCGGCTCTGCACAATACGGCCCTATGTGAAGTCGGCTCTGCACAATCCAGCCCTATGTGAAGTCGGCCCCGCACAATACGGCCCTATGTGAAGTCGGCCCCGCACAATACGGCCCTATGTGAAGTCGGCCCCGCACAATACGGCCCTATGTGAAGTCGGCCCCGCACAATCCAGCCCTATGTGAAGTCGGCTCTGCACAATACGGCCCTATGTGAAGTCGGCTCTGCACAATCCAGCCCTATGTGAAGTCGGCCCCGCACAATACGGCCCTATGTGAAGTCGGCCCCGCACAATACGGCCCTATGAGAAGTCGGCCCCGCACAATACGGCCCTATGTGAAGTCGGCCCCGCACAATACGGCCCTATGTGAAGTCGGCCCCGCACAATACGGCCCTATGTGAAGTCGGCCCCGCACAATACGGCCCTATGTGAAGTCGGCTCTGCACAATCCAGCCCTATGTGAAGTCGGCCCCGCACAATACGGCCCTATGTGAAGTCGGCTCTGCACAATACGGCCCTATGTGAAGTCGGCTCTGCACAATCCAGCCCTATGTGAAGTCGGCCCCGCACAATACGGCCCTATGTGAAGTCGGCCCCGCACAATACGGCCCTATGTGAAGTCGGCTCTGCACAATACGGCCCTATGTGAAGTCGGCTCTGCACAATCCAGCCCTATGTGAAGTCGGCCCCGCACAATACGGCCCTATGTGAAGTCGGCCCCGCACAATACGGCCCTATGTGAAGTAGGCTCTGCACAATACGGCCCTATGTGAAGTAGGCTCTGCACAATCCAGCCCTATGTGAAGTCGGCCCCGCACAATACGGCCCTATGTGAAGTCGGCCCCGCACAATACGGCCCTATGTGAAGTAGGCTCTGCACAATACGGCCCTATGTGAAGTAGGCTCTGCACAATACGGCCTTATGTGAAGTAGGCTCTGCACAATACGGCCCTATGTGAAGTCAGCCCCGCACAATACGGCCCTATGTGAAGTCAGCCCCGCACAATACGGCCCTATGTGAAGTCGGCCCCGCACAATACGGCCCTATGTGAAGTCGGCCCCGCACAATACGGCCCTATGTGAAGTCAGCCCCGCACAATACGGCCCTATGTGAAGTCGGCCCCGCACATTACGGCCCTATGTGAAGTCGGCCCCGCACGATACGGCCCTATGTGAAGTCGGCCCGGCACAATACGGCCCTATGTGAAGTCGGCCCCGCACAATACGGCCCTATGTGAAGTCGGCCCCGCACAATACGGCCCTATGTGATGTCAGCCCCGCACAATACGGCCCTATGTGAAGTAGGCCCCGCACAATACGGCCCTATGTGAAGTCGGCCCCGCACAATACGGCCCTATGTGAAGTCAGCCCCGCACAATACGGCCCTATGTGAAGTCGGCCCCGCACAATACGGCCCTATGTGAAGTCGGCCCCGCACGATACGGCCCTATGTGAAGTCGGCCCGGCACAATACGGCCCTATGTGAAGTCGGCCCCGCACAATACGGCCCTATGTGAAGTCGGCCCCGCACGATACGGCCCTATGTGAAGTAGGCTCTGCACAATACGGCCCTATGTGAAGTAGGCCCCGCACAATACGGCCCTATGTGAAGTCGGCCCCGCACAATACGGCCCTATGTGAAGTCGGCCCCGCACAATACGGCCCTATGTGAAGTCGGCCCCGCACAATACGGCCCTATGTGAAGTCGGCCCCGCACAATACGGCCCTATGTGAAGTCGGCCCCGCACAATACGGCCCTATGTGAAGTCGGCCCCGCACAATACGGCCCTATGTGAAGTCAGCCCCGCACAATACGGCCCTATGTGAAGTCGGCCCCGCACAATACGGCCCTATGTGAAGTCGGCCCCGCACAATACGGCCCTATGTGAAGTCGGCGTCGCACAATACGGCCCTATGTGAAGTAGGCCCCGCACAATACGGCCCTATGTGAAGTCGGCCCCGCACAATACGGCCCTATGTGAAGTCGGCCCCGCACAATACGGCCCTATGTGAAGTCGGCCCCGCACAATACGGCCCTATGTGAAGTCGGCCCCGCACAATACGGCCCTATGTGAAGTCGGCCCCGCACAATACGGCCCTATGTGAAGTCGGCCCCGCACAATACGGCCCTATGTGAAGTCAGCCCCGCACAATACGGCCCTATGTGAAGTCGGCCCCGCACAATACGGCCCTATGTGAAGTCGGCCCCGCACAATACGGCCCTATGTGAAGTCGGCCCCGCACAATACGGCCCTATGTGAAGTCGGCCCCGCACAATACGGCCCTATGTGAAGTCAGCCCCGCACAATACGGCCCTATGTGAAGTCGGCCCCGCACAATACGGCCCTATGTGAAGTCGGCCCCGCACAATCCAGCCCGATGTGAAGTCATACAAAAAAGTCAGACAGTATTTCTTTTCACTTTAATATCTCCAAAATGACACCACTCTGGAATTGGAAAGCATACATTTCTCCTGGCGACAAATGGGACCGGGTAATGTATGGGGGAGGCCCGTGTGAAGGCCAGGATGTTTTGTCTTTGCCTGGTGGTGTGTCCAGCTAGGGGGTGGCGGGTGGGGGGGGGGGGCTCTGTGGGCCACGGGAACGATACAAAGGGGGTCGCCAGAGGGCAGCACTGGGCGATCGATGGGAAGGCAAAGCGCTGTTTGTTCTGGACCGGAGATCGATCAGTATTCATGGGGGACACCACGTGCTGACGGCGTCCCCATGATTGGAGTGGACAAGGAGAACCTGGAGGGTGGGGGGGGGGTAACAATGATGGGTGGAGGGAGGTGGGGGGAGGGATGGGGGTGGTAAGACAAGTGGTAGGGGCCTGGCCGGGAGCTTCTCCAAGTGAAGTGACTACCCGTGTTAGTAGCTCATCCCACCTCCCTTACCCTAAGCCTTAATGACCTCCAACCCCCAATCTTCGCATTATCGCCCACTTGGGCCGCCTTTCATCATTCAGTCCCTTGCCTCCTCCACCCACCTTAACACCCCCTCCCCCTCCCCGCCATCACCGATGCGTGCGCATCTCATCCCAACCCGCCTCCGCCAATCCACCTACTTCACATCTTCGATCAAATTTGTCCGTTGTCGCAATCCCCTTCCGCCGACCCCCCCACCCTCCCCACCCTCCCCAGGTGTCGTCTCCCCGACGATAGATCCAGACGTCGGAGCCAGCCAATCAAGCACCAGGACGCGACACATCCTGAAAGATCCTGTCATATACTCCCGGTGCCATCTCATTGGTACCCTTACCCTCCCCACCCCCCCTTTTCCTCCGCCCCCCCCCCCTCCGCTCCACCCCCCACCCCCTCCCCCACCACCACCCCGCCACCCCCTCCCCTCTCCTGGGCCGACACACTGACTCCCATTGATCGCTTTCCTCTATGGTTATCATGAATTCATTGTCCTTCCAGGCACGGTCCTGCCGTGCCAATATTGCTTCGTTGTCTCGTCTGACGCCGATTAAGTGCAGAGTCAGCGGTAATACCTCATGATAAGCCTAGCAGTGTCGCACTGTCTGGCCGATACCCCCCACCTCCTTCCCCGCTCCTCATTATATGTGTATCTGGTGTCATCTGTCCACCATTGCCGTTCCACTCGCTAGGTGGCGCTACGCACACGTCCCGCCGTTCCTTTGCGCACGTCCCGCTCGGCATTGTTGCGCTTTTTGCTGCATTCGTCGTCATTATTTGTCGTTTACATGCGCATGCTGAATATTATGTGGGGTGAATGTATGCTATTACCCCCCCCCCCCCCCAATCATAATACGTGAAGCTCTAGGGGGCGGGGGTGACTTATTGACTCAAAGTATGTTCCATCTGCCAACTGTCTGCGGAATAAAATGCGGAATAAAACAAAAAACGATTTGGCGCCGTTCTGCTCGCCCAGTCTGCAGTCTAGAACGCGTTAAACCAGCCATCATTGGAAACACGTTTACAGCAGTCTGCAGTCTAGAACGCGTTAAGCCAGCCATCATTGGAAACACGTCTGCAGCAGTTTGTAGTCTAAAACGCGTTAAACCAGCCATCGTTGGAAACACGTCTGCAGCTGTCTGCAGTCTAGAACGCGTTAAACCAGCCATCATTGGAAACACGTCTGCAGCTGTCTGCAGTCTAAAACGCGTTAAACCAGCCATCGTTGGAAACACGTCTGCAGCTGTCTGCAGTCTAAAACGCGTTAAACCAGCCATCGTTGGAAACACGTCTGCAGCTGTCTGCAGTCTAGAACGCGTTAAACCAGCCATCATTGGAAACACGTCTGCAGCAGTCTGCAGTCTAAAACGCGTTAAACCAGCCATCGTTGGAAACACGTCTGCAGCTGTCTGCAGTCTAGAACGCGTTAAACCAGCCATCATTGGAAACACGTCTGCAGCTGTCTGCAGTCTAGAACGCGTTAAACCAGCCATCGTTGGAAACACGTCTGCAGCTGTCTGCAGTCTAGAACGCGTTAAACCAGCCATCGTTGGAAACACGTCTGCAGCTGTCTGCCGTCTAGAACGCGTTAAACCAGCCATCGTTGGAAACACGTCTGCAGCTGTCTGCAGTCTAGAACGCGTTAAACCAGCCATCGTTGGAAACACGTCTGCAGCTGTCTGCCGTCTAGAACGCGTTAAACCAGCCATCGTTGGAAACACGTCTGCAGCTGTCTGCAGTCTAGAACGCGTTCATCCAGGCATCATTGGAAACACGTCTGCAGCTGTCTGCAGTCTAGAACGCGTTAAACCAGACATCATTGGAAACACGTCTGCAGCAGTCTGCAGTCTAGAACGCGTTAAACCAGCCATCATTGGAAACATGTCTGCAGCAGTCTGCAGTTTAGAACGCGTTAAACCAGACATCATTGGAAACACGTCTGCAACAGTCTGCAGTCTAAAACGCGTTAAACCAGCCATCGATGGAAACAGTCTGCAGCAGTCTGTAGTCTAGAACGCATTAAACCAGCCATCATTGGAAACACGTCTGCAGCTGTCTGCAGTCTAGAACGCGTTAAACCAGACATCATTGGAAACACGTCTGCAGCAATCTGCAGTCTAGAACGCGTTAAACCAGCCATCGTTGGAAACACGTCTCCAGCAGTCTGCAGTCTAGAACGCGTTAAACCAGCCATCATTGGAAACACGTCTGCAGCTGTCTGCAGTCTAGAACGCGTTAAACCAGACATCATTGGAAACACGTCTGCAGCAATCTGCAGTCTAGAACGCGTTAAACCAGCCATCGTTGGAAACACGTCTCCAGCAGTCTGCAGTCTAGAACGCGTTAAACCAGACATCATTGGAAACACGTCTGCAGCAATCTGCAGTCTAGAACGCGTTAAACCAGCCATCGTTGGAAACACGTCTGCAGCAATCTGCAGTCTAGAACGCGTTAAACCAGCCATCGTTGGAAACACGTCTCCAGCAGTCTGCAGTTTGGAACGCGTTAAGCCAGACATCGATGGAAACAGTCTGCAGCAGTCTGTAGTCTAGAACGCATTAAACCAGCCATCATTGGAAACACGTCTGCAGCAGTCTGTAGTCTAGAACGCGTTAAACCTGCCATCGTTGGAAACACGTCTGCAGCAGTCTGCAGCCTAGAACGCGTTAAACCAGCCATCGTTGGAAACACGTCTGCAGCTGTCTGCAGTCTAGAACGCGTTAAACCAGCCATCATTGGAAACAGTCTGCAGCAGTCTGTAGCCTAGAACGCGTTAAACCTGCCATCGTTGGAAACACGTCTGCAGCAGTCTGCAGCCTAGAACGCGTTAAACCAGCCATCATTGGAAACACATCTGCAGCAGTCTGCAGCCTAGAACGCGTTAAACCAGCCATCATTGGAAACACGTCTGCAGCAGTCTGTAGCCTAGAACGCGTTAAACCTGCCATCGTTGGAAACACGTCTGCAGCAGTCTGCAGCCTAGAACGCGTTAAACCAGCCATCATTGGAAACACATCTGCAGCAGTCTGCAGCCTAGAACGCGTTAAACCAGCCATCGTTGGAAACACGTCTGCAGCTGTCTGCAGTCTAGAACGCGTTAAACGAGCCATCGATGGAAACACGTCTGCAGCAGTCTGCAGTTTAGAACGCGTTAAACCAGCCATCATTGGAAACAGTCTGCAGTAATCTGCAGTCTAGAACGCGTTAAACCAGCCATCATTGGAAACACATCTGCAGCAGTCTGCAGCCTAGAACGCGTTAAACCAGCCATCGTTGGAAACACGTCTGCAGCTGTCTGCAGTCTAGAACGCGTTAAACCAGCCATCGATGGAAACACGTCTGCAGCAGTCTGCAGTTTAGAACGCGTTAAACCAGCCATCATTGGAAACAGTCTGCAGTAATCTGCAGTCTAGAACGCGTTAAACCAGCCATCGATGGAAACACGTCTGCAGCAGTCTGCAGTTTAGAACGCGTTAAACCAGCCATCATTGGAAACAGTCTGCAGTAGTCTGTAGTCTAGAACGCGTTAAACCAGCCATCATTGGAAACAGTCTGCAGCAGTCTGTAGTCTAGAACGCGTTAAACCAGCCATCATTGGAAACACGTCTGCAGCTGTCTGCAGTCTAGAACGCGTTAAACCAGCCATCGTTGGCAACACGTCTGCAGCTGTCTGCAGTCTAGAACGCGTTAAACCAGCCACCATTGGAAACAGTCTGCAGCAGTCTGCAGTCTAGAACGCGTTAAACCAGCCATCATTGGAAACACGTCTGCAGCTGTCTGCAGTCTAGAACGCGTTAAACCAGCCATCGTTGGAAACACGTCTGCAGCTGTCTGCAGTCTAGAACGCGTTCATCCAGGCATCATTGGAAACACGTCTGCAGCTGTCTGCAGTCTAGAACGGGTTAAACCAGACATCATTGGAAACACGTCTGCAGCAGTCTGCAGTCTAGAACGCGTTAAACCAGACATCATTGGAAACACGTCTGCAGCAGTCTGCAGTTTAGAACGCGTTAAACCAGCCATCGATGGAAACACGTCTGCAGCAGTATGCAGTCTAGAACGCGTTAAACCTGCCATCGTTGGAAACACGTCTGCAGCAGTCTGCAGTCTAGAACGCGTTAAAACAGACATCATTGGAAACACGTCTGCAGCAGTCTGCAGTCGAGAACGCGTTAAACCAGACATCATTGGAAACACATCTGCAGCAGTCTGCAGTCTAGAACGCGTTCATCCAGGGATCATTGGAAACACGTCTGCAGCAGTCTGCAGTCTAGAACGCGTTAAAACAGACATCATTGGAAACAGGTCTGCAGCAGTCTGCAGCCTAGAACGCGTTAAACCAGCCATCGTTGGAAACACGTCTGCAGCTGTCTGCAGTCTAGAACGCGTTAAACCAGCCATCATTGGAAACAGTCTGCAGCAGTCTGCAGTCTAGAACGCGTTAAACCAGCCATCATTGGAAACACGTCTGCAGCAGTCTGTAGCCTAGAACGCGTTAAACCAGCCATCGTTGCAAACACGTCTGCAGCTGTCTGCAGTCTAGAACGCGTTAAACCAGCCATCATTGGAAACAGTCTGCAGCAGTCTGCAGTCTAGAACGCGTTAAACCAGCCATCATTGGAAACACATCTGCAGCAGTCTGCAGCCTAGAACGCGTTAAACCAGCCATCGTTGGAAACACGTCTGCAGCTGTCTGCAGTCTAGAACGCGTTAAACCAGCCATCATTGGAAACAGCCCGCAGCAGTCTGTAGTCTAGAACGCGTTAAACCAGCCATCATTGGAAACGCGTCTGCAGCAGTCTGCAGCCTAGAACGCGTTAAACCAGCCATCATTGGAAACACGTCTGCAGCTGTCTGCAGTCTAGAACGCGTTAAACCAGCCATCGTTGGAAACACGTCTGCAGCAGTCTGCAGTCTAGAACGCGTTAAACCAGCCATCATTGGAAACACGTCTGCAGCTGTCTGCAGTCTAGAACGCGTTAAACCAGCCATCGTTGGAAACACGTCTGCAGCTGTCTGCAGTCTAGAACGCGTTCATCCAGGCATCATTGGAAACACGTCTGCAGCTGTCTGCAGTCTAGAACGGGTTAAACCAGACATCATTGGAAACACGTCTGCAGCAGTCTGCAGTCTAGAACGCGTTAAAGCAGACATCATTGGAAACACGTCTGCAGCAGTCTGCAGTTTAGAACGCGTTAAACCAGCCATCGATGGAAACACGTCTGCAGCAGTCTGCAGTCTAGAACGCGTTAAACCTGCCATCGTTGGAAACACGTCTGCAGCAGTCTGCAGTCTAGAACGCGTTAAAACAGACATCATTGGAAACACGTCTGCAGCAGTCTGCAGTCGAGAACGCGTTAAACCAGACATCATTGGAAACACATCTGCAGCAGTCTGCAGTCTAGAACGCGTTCATCCAGGGATCATTGGAAACACGTCTGCAGCAGTCTGCAGTCTAGAACGCGTTAAACCAGCCATCATTGGAAACAGCCTGCAGCAGTCTGCAGTCTAGAACGCATTACACCAGCCATCATTGGAAACAGTCTGCAGAAGTCTAAAGCGAGATCGCTATCCTCTAGCGACTTTAATTCAGACACTGGTTACAAACTGCATGTGCATGTCACGTGATATGCTGTTGAAGCTAATCATGTAGCCAGTTCTCCACTAAAAATAGCTTTCACTGGACATGATATGGTTGATACAGGTAAATCATATGCAATAATTCAAACCCATGTGGGTAAATATTTAATATTTACCAGATTGGTGTATATCGTGAGGATACATCTGGCTTTTGTGTGTACTACGTCATCAAATATCGTTGCCGTGTGTTTTGCCTATTGAACATGAAGACAGACACAGCAAGGCATACCGCATGTTACATGTTAACAGTATCACACTCAGACCAACTGTCCCGTCAATGTCAAAACCAACCCTGCGTAACAGGTACTACCGGTGGCACATCGCTGTGTGAGACCTATGTGGCTGTTCACGTGCTCAACCTGACGTGGTCCTCACTGGCTTCCTCCATAGCCGGAAATTAAGACCATGAGCAGCGTGACGCAGCAAAACACCGCGTCTTACGCTCATGGGATTCAACTACATGGACTCACCCCCTCCCCTCTCTACCCCCCCCCCTCCCCCTCTCTGACCCCCACCCCTATCCACCACCTCCCCTCTCCGCCCCCCCCCCCCCCTCATCTCTCCACCTCCTCCTACCTCACCTGTCTGCCGCCTCCCCTTTCTGCCCCCCCTCCCCTCTCTGACCCCCCTCCCCTCTCCCCCTCCCCTCTCCGCCTACACCCCTCTCTGCCCCCGCCCTCAACTATGCCCCCCCCTCACCTCTCTGCCCCCCCCCTCACCGCTCTGCCCCCCCTCACCTCTCTGCCTCCCCCCCCCCTCACCTCTCTGCCCCCCCCTCACCTCTCTGCCCCCTCACCTCTCTGCCCCCCCCCCCCTCACCTCTCTGCCCCCCGCCCCTCACCTCTCTGCCCCCCGCCCCATCCCACTCACATCTTGCGGTTATCTCTGGTTGCCCGGTAAGGTAAGTAGGGTGCTTTAACCTCTGCGGGTCCTATAGCGACAATGGGAAGGATCAAGGTAGAGAGGAGCCATGTCTCCGGGAGCAATGCCCTACTCTTTGCGAGGAAAAACATGGGATCTTTGCCCTGAACGAAATGCGGCGTTTGGACAGGTGGGATTCGAACCACGCACCGGCCGCTCGGGCTGGCTTACCGTTGAGACTCACCCTCCTCCACCGGCCGCTCGAGCTGGCTTACCGTTGAGACTAACCCTCCTCCACCGGCCGCTCGAGCTGGCTTACCGTTGAGACTCACCCTCCTCCACCGGCCGCTCGAGCTGGCTTACCGTTGAGACTCACCCTCCTCCACCGGCCGCTCGAGCTGGCTTACCGTTGAAACTCACCCTCCTCCACCGGCCGCTCGGGCTGGCTTACCGTTGAGACTCACCCTCCTCCACCGGCCGCTCGGGCTGGCTTACCGTTGAGACTCACCCTCCTCCACCGGCCGCTCGGGCTGGCTTACCGTTGAGACTCACCCTCCTCCACCGGCCGCTCGGGCTGGCTTACCGTTGAGACTCACCCTCCTCCACCGGCCGCTCGGGCTGGCTTACCGTTGAGACTCACCCTCCTCCACCGGCCGCTCGAGCTGGCTTACCGTTGAGACTCACCCTCCTCCACCGGCCGCTCGGGCTGGCTTACCGTTGAAACTTACCCTCCTCCACCGGCCGCTCGAGCTGGCTTACCGTTGAGACTCACCCTCCTCCACCAGCCGCTCGGGCTGGCTTACCGTTGAGACTCACCCTCCTCCACCGGCCGCTCGAGCTGGCTTACCGTTGAGACTCACCCTCCTCCACCGGCCGCTCGAGCTGGCTTACCGTTGAGACTCACCCTCCTCCACCGGCCGCTCGGGCTGGCTTACCGTTGAGACTCACCCTCCTCCACCGGCCGCTCGGGCTGGCTTACCGTTGAGACTCACCCTCGTCCACCTCCCGCCCGAGCTGGCTTACCGTTGAGACTCACCCTCCTCCACCGGCCGCTCGAGCTGGCTTACCGTTGAGACTAACCCTCCTCCACCGGCCGCTCGAGCTGGCTTACCGTTGAGACTCACCCTCCTCCACCGGCCGCTCGAGCTGGCTTACCGTTGAGACTCACCCTCCTCCACCGGCCGCTCGAGCTGGCTTACCGTTGAGACTCACCCTCCTCCACCGGCCGCTCGGGCTGGCTTAACGTTGAGACTCACCCTCCTCCACCAGCCGCTCGAGCTGGCTTACCGTTGAGACTCACCCTCCTCCACCAGCCGCTCGGGCTGGCTTACCGTTGAGACTCACCCTCCTCCACCGGCCGCTCGGGCTGGCTTACCGTTGAAACTCACCCTCCTCCACCTCCCGCCCGAGCTGGCTTACCGTTGAGACTCACCCTCCTCCACCTCCCGCCCGAGCTGGCTTACCGTTGAGACTCACCCTCCTCCACCGGCCGCTCGGGCTGGCTTACCGTTGAGACTCACCCTCCTCCACCGGCCGCTCGAGCTGGCTTACCGTTGAGACTCACCCTCCTCCACCGGCCGCTCGGGCTGGCTTACCGTTGAGACTCACCCTCCTCCACCGGCCGCTCGAGCTGGCTTACCGTTGAGACTCACCCTCCTCCACCGCGGCGATCCAAAGCCCAAGAAACCTAGCGACCAAGCTACATCTGTACTCCCCGGACAAGAGGCCCAATAGCGAGACTGATAGCTAGAAAGTGGTTCTGTAGATACAGGGGGTAATTCACGAGTGGTAATTCACTTAGGCGGTCTGTCCCAGCTATCCCACTGTATATCAATTATAAAACATCTAACCTAGTAATGTATAGATATGTTCGTGTAAATAAATGATATCACTGCTCTCATATTGCCAATGGGATTTTGATAGCAGATATACCGTTAGTGCATACATGTGATACTTGGGAATCGCTTCACTAATTTTTTTTATTCTTATGCTTAACGACTGATGCAGGTTTACAAACAATATAAATAAACATTATACAGCGATTCATAGGTTCATCCAATGTATTTTTAAGATAAAACTATTATTAAAAATACTTTTTGCAATAAATACTGGATTTGAATTTATTTATTTCCGCTTCCAAAGCCAACATACAATCAATACAAACTAGTCAATGCAAACGAACTACGGAATGAAGCAATAAATATAGTAATGATAAAGTCCCTATTTGTCGTTTGTCTAGGTACTACAACAAGTTTTACATCCAGATCCACGGGATCTTAGTGAAATGACGCCTCTACTCACCCAGCCTGTGGCCCAGAGCCCCGGACGTGAAGAGGATGGTGACGTTGAAGCACATACAGGCCATAAAGATGGCGGCCAGGGCCAGGAAGTTGTGCTGGCTGAGGGCCATCATGCAGGACGAGGACTTGGTCCGCACGCTCGCCGGGCGATCCAGCGTGAACGGTGGGCTGGGCAGCCGCTGGCCCGATCCAGAGAGATCCAGAGATCCAGAGAGATCCAGAGAGACACGCCGATACCTAAATCACAATCAGTATGACGCCGACATATCACAAGGTGACGTCATAGATGGCCACTTGGGGGAAATAGTGGCGTTTTTGCCGCCATTGTGACGTCATAGCAGAGATTGTGACGCCAGGTAGCGTTGTTAGCCTGAGTCATAGTTCGTACATCTGACGTCATATATAGGTGGTCATCAGTCATCGGACTTATTATTTATTATTTCACTCCGAATTTGATCCGACCTTGATACGACCTTGACCTTAGCTGTGGCCTCTCACCAATTTACTCATTCGTGTTAATCATAATCCCTAATCATAATCCGGGTATCCGCATTCAGATTAGCGGGGTGATCGAAGGCCGACACATCCAGACCGAGGAGGATGAGACCCCTCTCCCCTCCTTCTCCACCCCGGGCCGGACGTGTTCTGCACGCTGAGGGTGTCAGGAGGTGGTTGTGTATCCGGCAGTAGGACTCACCCCTGACATGTGCTGACTTCTCGCTGGTGGCGACGTGCGACAGCTGTGTCGGGACCGTCACCAATGTCGGTGTCACCGGTGTCAGCAATACGACGTCGACGTCGACACACACACCAATCCAACTGCTCCACGACGAGATTCCCGCGCTGGTCTCGCCCGGCGTCAGTGTCACGTGACGCGATCTATTATCCCGGTGTTGTGCTATTAGCTTAACCCACCCGCTGAGCGCCTTGTTATGTTTGCCAAGGTCCGCCCTTGATAATGTTTGACATCGGCCGCGGCAGCGATTCACACACCATTCCACCCATTAGACTGTGGCCCGGAATCCCAGCGGTTTCCTCTGTGTGTAGTAGACATTGCCGCCCACCGCCGGCCGCGCAGGTAGCGGTGTTAACAGCGAACCCGGCACGAACGTTCACTGAAAAAACGACAGGATGTTACCGATACATCCCTCCTTCTCATTCCGAAGTTCATCAGCCTCGTTTTGCCTTCCCCGCGGCGGAAGTGGAAGGGAATCGCGGCGCGACGTGGGGCTGGTCTTAACGAGGCGGCGGCCGCGGGCCGAGGACTGCTCACTAATGCCAGGCACCGTCGGGGCCCAGCCAGACCCACCGACAGACACACACGGAGCCCGGAGTCCTACCTCACCGGGAGGCCTGTAGACCCCACGGCGCCCGCCCGCCCGCCCGCCGCTGTCCCCACGCTGGCAGGGCAGGAGGAGGGGGAGAAGGCAGAGGAGGGGGAGGAGGGGGAGGAGGGGGAAAAGGCAGAGAAGGGGGAGGAGGAGGAGGCGGGGAGGAGGAGATAGGAGGGGGAGGAGGGGGAGAAGGCACAGAGGGGAAGGAGGAGACAGGAGGGGGAGGAGGGGGAGAAGGCACAGAGGGGAAGGAGGAGACAGGAGGGGGAGGAGGGGGAGAAGGCACACAGGGGAAGGAGGAGGAAGAAAAGGAGGCGGAGGAGGCGGAGGAGAAGGTGGCTGCTGCGGAGCAGGATCCACGAACGCCTATGAAACCGTGAACAATCCGCAGGTCGTTATGACCAATCTCCTTCCGGTGGGACAAGTGTCGCCACCTCGCGGTCAATTCCGCTCGTCTTGTTCTGGCGTATTTTTTTTCTTTTTACGTCGAGCCCTTTGTTTCTGTCAGCTACGCCACGCGTCGAGAGAAGGCGCGTTTTCATGTCATTCTGTTTTGTTTTTCTTGGCGGCGCTAGCGTCCCCTCAGCCAGTGGCGCCACCTGCATGGTATCCCCAGCAAAGCCTTGCCATGCGGGCTGGAGAGTGTTAACCAGCGCTTTCCGCTAGTGTCGCCCCCGTCGCGGCGGCATACGACGCGCCACCCAGGTGAAGAGTGAGTCTGAATAGAGACGCTATGGAGGAGGCAGTCATCGAGATGGCGGAAGGGTAGGGGGCGGGGGGGGTGAGGGGGATGGGGGAGAGTATTCGCAGACTGGCTGGTGGCCGCCCAGCGCCTCTGCCTCAGCCAGGCAGGCAGCCAGGCAGGTTGGTTCGTTGGCCGGTCGAGGCGGTGGGCTGTGCCATGTTGAAGACAAGTGTGGGTTTCCCTTCTTCCTCCCGCCTGCGTGGGGAGAAGGGAGTGAGGCACACCAACGGAGGGTGTGGGGGGGGCTGGATTGGGCGGGGTGTCAGTCAGCCTGGCAGGGCGGGGAGGGGCGGGCAGGCGGGCAAGGCTGGGCGGGTGAGGCGGGGCGGCGATGGGGAGGGAGTGACCGGCGATGAAGGCTGACTGACTGCGGCAGGTTGGACCGATGACTGCTGGTTTCGTCCCTTCGTCATCCTGCCCACCCCCCCCTCCCCCTCCTTATCCTGCTGCTGCTGCTGTTGGCGGTGCTGATAGAGCTGCCCCCCCCCCCCCCCCCCGCGACACGCACACACATCCCTCCCTCGCCTCCCACTGACTACGATCCGCAATTGGATATGACCGCGGGTGGCCGCCGGGGGCATATTGGCCGTCTGGGAGGGGTGACCGCCGGGGAGATCTCGGGGCGGGGGGGGGGGGCGGCCGGCGGAATACCCGGGGATGGGGGGCCCTGGGCCAGGGACCCTGGGACCCGACTGGCCGAGCCGATAAGTTCGAAGGGATAGCCGCGCCCGCCAGACCGGTCGGGAAAACCTGCAGGACCTTCACAGGGGTGGGTTGGGGTACGAGTGGGCCGGGCGGGGGTAGGGGAGGGGGTACGAGTTTGCCATGGCGACTTCAGCCGAGGACAAGGGTACGGTGAGGGTGGTTGCCGCGGTGGGAGCGGTGGGAGTGGGGGTGTGTGTAGGTGTGGGGGGCAGTGGGGCCTGGAGAGAACGGGAAGTGGGGGAAGGAAGAGGGGGGGGGGGGCGAGGGGCGGGAGGGATGGGGAGAAGGAGGGGAGGGGGCCGGAAGCCTTAGATAAGCCCTTAGCCGTGCTATTGACAGGACGGGGGAAGGTCGTTAAGGCTGTTAAAGGCTGGGCATATGTTGGGGCGCCCGCCTCCCCCTGGCGGTGGAGAATGCGCCCATCGCAGACTCAGGGGCCGGGAGCAGATGATTTCATTAATGTTCCATCAATTCGTCACCCGTTGTGGCGTGAGGAGACGTCCTTCACACCTATCGCCCACGTACACACAAGCTATCCACCCTCACCACCCTCACCCCCACCCGCTGTGGCGCCCACCTACCACGCAACCCTGTTACGGCCAGCACCCCCACCCCCCACACAACCCTGTTAAGGCCAGCACCCCCACCCCCCCCCCCCCCCCACACACAACCCTGTTAAGGCCAGCAACCTTCATCCCCCACACAACCCTGTTAAGGCCAGCACCCCCACCCACCACACAACCATGTTAAGGCCAGCACCACCACCCCACACACACAACCATGTTAAGGCTAGCACCCCCACCCCCCACACAACCCTGTTAAAGCCAGCACCCCCACCCCACACAGACAACCCTGTTAAGGCCAGCACGCCCTCCCCCCACACAACCCTGTTAAAGACAGCACCCCCTCATCCCCACACACCCCTGTTATGGGCCAGCACCTCCACCTCACACACACAACCATGTTACGGCCAGCACGCACTTATACCCCCCCCCCCCCCTTGCGGTCCCTCACCTTGATTCAATAAGCCCCCCACCCCCAAGCAGTGGCCATTGCCCTGCGGACGGGATAACCCGTCTAATGGCTGCCCGTCCAGCCCCCCGCCCCCAAGCAGTGGCCATTGCCCTGCGGACGGGATAACCCGTCTAATGGCTGCCCGTCCAGCCGTCCACCCATGACAACACACTCCATTGACACGGTACAACGAGTTCCTGCCGCTCCATGCACCTACCCCCCACCCTCTTCCCCTCCCATCTCCACCCCCACCCTCCCTGGGCATGGGCGGATCTAGGAATTCGCCAAGGGGGGGGGGGGGGGGGGGGGGTTGCTCTCTGAAACTTCCGACCGAGGAGTGTGCGCTCTGAAAAAACTTGCGACCGGCGGGGGAGAGGGGAGGGCGTGCTTGGAGAAGCCGACTTTAACAGTGTATGTTCAGGTTCCCAAGGGGGGGGGGGGGGGGTTGCTCTCTAGAGACTTGGGACTTTAACATGTATGTTAACATGTATGTTGTATGTTTTGCATGTTCTGGCTCCCAAGGGGGGGGGTTGCAACCCCCCTAACCCCCCCTCTAGATCCGCCACTGCTGGGGCACCATACCCTTTCTGCCTGTATGACCCACCCGCACCGGTGGTAAAGTGACAAGCTCCGACTTACCACCTCTATCGCTGAAAATGAAATGATGATTTGAGTCGCGGTCACGTGACGCTATTGTCGCCGGTGACGAGAAAATGACAGCGTTATCTGGTTACAGTAGCTTACTGCACGACTAGCCAACCCTCCCCCCCCCCCCCTTCCCCACCTTACCCTAACCAGCTTATACTGACAGGTCTCGGTTGACGGAATCACATGCTTATTCGGTCAGTCACGTGGCAAATGTAATATGTTGCCTTCTCGGAATACAGGCCGAACAATGTTAACGTATTCCCTATAGAGCCTTTGTACACGTCCAGCGTTCATCTCGTTTCCATCCGCTGCAGACCTCCCCGGCGTCAACTTAGCTGGCATGCGTGTGTAGGCTCTTCTAGCCTCCCCCCAACCCTCGTCTACCCCCCATCACCTGGCCGCATCCCCCGTATCCCTGTCTTTTTTCAGTTTGGTGCTCGGATCTATACTCACATCCCTTCCGCTAGCGCCCACCCAGACCCGATTGGGCAATCCTTCCCCCTGTCCCCCAACAACCTACCTTGCACCGTACCCTCATACACCCTTCAGTTCCACCCAGACTCTCCTACCCGCACCCATCTCCCTCATCTATGTCCTCCCCCACTGTCCCACCAGTGCCCTACACTGACCGCCACCCCCCTCCTACTCTCCATCAGTCTTTTCCATCCACATTTCCCCATCCCCCCACCCCCTGAAATCCACATAAATACCCTCACCCCACCCTCGCCGGCAACTACCTGCTACGTCTTTCTACCCACACCTTCACCCTCACCCCACCCCCCGCCCCCCACCCGACCACCCCCCGACTCTCACTAACAAATCTTTACCCACACCTTCACCCCAATCCTCGTCCCCTTATTGCCCGTACGCCCCTCTCCCTCGCCTCACCCCTGCATCCCTCCCTCCCCCCCCCCCCCCACCTCACAGCTCCCCGCTCCTATCTCGGCCACCATACTCATATTTTCCTCGGCACGTCCCGCGGAGCTGTGGGTAGGGGTGGTGGGTGGGGGTCCTGGTAACCCCCGGGTCGCTCGATAAGCGCCCCCACCCATCATGTGACGCCATCCGTCGAGTTTAAGAGAATAAATCACAGGCCCGCCACCAGCCTATTTTGTTCCCCCACAAGTGATAAATCATACACCCCCCCCCGCTCCCCCATCTCACCCCACCGCCCCCCACCTTGTTTTTTTTATTCGTACCACCCCACCCCACCCACCGCCTGGTTCCCTGGCCATTAATGCCCGCCGTAGATGTGGCACCAGCCCCCGCATTTAAAATCCCACTCCAATTTCGCTCCGGCTTCGATCAATCGCTTGTGTAAATCTATCAGTTACATTACGCGCGTAGACTTCTGGGGAAAAGTTTAGATGAGAGATTGGGGTTTATGGGTGGGTGGGGAGAGGGAGGAGGGGAGAGGGGGAGGGGGGGTTCTCAAGGTACTGACGGTCCCCATATGGCGGCATATATAGGTGATGTTCCCTTTGAAGTGGCCGCCAATATGTTCCCGTGCTGCGCGCCATTGAACAGTTCATCGCTGACGAATGAGAGCAATAACGATTGAGGGTGAGGGTGGACGGGTGAGGGGGGGGGGGGGCGGGATGGCGGCCGCCGGGGTGAGGGACCCGGACATCGATCTGGTCCCGGTCATGGGGGTATTGGTGTAGAGTGGGTGGGAGGGGGAGGTCGATGCCGTCCGGGGGGTGCTTCGGGCGGGTCCCGCCCCGCCCCGCCCCGCCCTCGCTGCCAAGAGAAACATCCAGGTACCCAGTGAGCGCCACGAAAGGCAGGTGTACAAACTCCAACACCACTGTGTGCTAACTCGAGTCAGTTGCCTTGGTCGGGGGAAGAGGTCGGGGGGGGGGATGGGGGTAGGGGATATGGCGTAAGGCCTCCTTCACTGTTTATAGTGTCTGAGGGCCGCTTTACAAACCCGAGCGATAATACAAGTAAATTACAAATTCTTGTTATTTTTACAGCCACGTGCTTGCCTCTTTCTTTCTTCTCGAAACAAACGGCATCGACCACAGACACACCGACTCACCGACTTGGAAGAAAAATGTCGTCTATTCATATATATTAAACTGTATTACTTTCCAGTCTCCACTGTTAAACTTCCGCAAAATATCAGCATAGAACCTTGAACTGTTTCATGTAAAATATATCATTGTGTCACTGATATCAAATCCTGAGCCTATGATCTTAAATCAGTGTCTTTGTAATCTTAAATCACTGTGTTTCTGATCTTAAGTCATTGTGTTTCTAACCTAAAGTCATTGTGTCTGTGATCTTAAGTAATTGTGTATTAAGTTATTGTCTATGATCTTACGTTATTATGACTATGATCTTAAGGTATTGTGTCTGTGATCTTAAGACCTTGTGTCTGTGATCTTAAGACATTGTGTCTGTGATATTAAGCCATTGTGTCTATGATGTAAGCTTACCATTGTGTCTGTGCTCTTAAGTCATTATGTCTGGGATCTTAATTCACTGTGTCTATATGATGAATATATCCTTTACCGTTAATTATGCTTAAATGGGAAGCCCGTTCTGGTCGTAAGGGCAGTGACAAAATTGAGAATAAAGTCTACAGATATGTTTCCTGAAAACAAAATTATAACTGCGACTGAACGAGAGAGAATAATACTTCAAGGATTAAAAACCGCTATTATCGCCCTTAAGTATAATTTCGGTGGCAGCATACCTTAACTCCCCCCTCGCAAGAACACTATTCGGGTCACTATGATGCCTTACATGTGCATGTAAATACAAGCCAGGTATAGGGAAAGGTTTTATAGTTCTATGGTGAATGCAGCTGTGGAATGCATATGTGGTGTTGTGAACTGTTTAATGCCTTCGTCATCGCCCATATTGGGTAACGAGTTTTGGAGTGTCGACTGACTAACGGTCTAAAATTACGTTAGGAACATTAAACTAATGACTGGGTTTTGATGGTGTGTGTGCCTGTGTGTGTGTGGTTGGGGAGGGGGGGGGCATAGTTACCGACCTAGCCCTAATTGAGACCTAGTGATCGACTGGCTGCAACAATGGGCAGGCCAGGTGTCTACCAGGCTGGGGTTGCGCGTGGTGGAGAGGGTCTGCATCGCCCGCGGGGTGGCCCCGGCTCGGGGAATGCGAAGTAGGAAGGGGCAGCGGAGATGTTTGCGGTTTGCTAGGGATGTCCACGATGTGAAATAAGTCACCCTACGCGACCTCGCGGCCCATGCCACTCTGCTGCCACCGTCCTTGCCCACGGCCAGAGCTACCCCGCGGCTCCCGTCCAGTATGTACGACCCCACGCAACCGTACGCGACTTCGCGGCCGGGGCCATCCCGCTGCACATCCATACTACGCAAGTCCCCAGCCGGGGCCACCCCGCAACCCTGCAGTCCTTGTCCACTACGTTTAATCCCGGCCGGAGACCCCCCGCTGCCCCTCCCTACTACGCAAGCCCCCGCTGACCACCGCGGCTCGAGTTGGGGCGAAAAAGCCGTGAGCGAAAAGCCTGCACGCCTTGGTTGTTAGCACCTTCCAGAGGGTGAAAAGTCCAGTTATGCCTACCACCCAGAACTTGTAGGCCACTAAAAACAAAGCTAGATAACAACAGTCTTTTAGAATCAATTTAAAATTATAAGTATAATTACGGATTCGCAGAGAAAAAATTGCAAAGATAAAACTTACAACGATAGTCATGATTTAAGAAAAGGAAAAACCGCGTTTAAATATATTAGAAAATGAATGCTGGCGCAGAGAGGATAGGTTTGTCGTCTGTCTGCATTCGGATCGTGCGCCACCTAGCGAATGCTATACATGTCACCACTTTCGAAAATAAAACGTATCCAAGTAGTCCTTGGAAACAAGAACGTTTTAGTTGTTATGCTTATGATCCTAAAGTGATTGTGTCTGTGATCTTTAGTTATTGTCTATGATCTTAAGACATTGTGTCTGTGATATTAAGCCATTGTGGCTATGATGTAAGCTTATCATTGTGCCTGTGATCTTAAGTTATTATGTTTATGATCTTAAGGTCGAGAGCGGGTGGCGCCTGGCGGATTTTTTCAGAACTAAATTCATTTTTTTTTAAATATTTACGGTCAAATGGCAACCAATATCAAATTATGTCACATCAAATAATATTTCCTCCACCAAATTTGCATGTATTTGATGTATTACAAGCAAATACCAAGATATTTAGTGATTGCATATATGCGCCGAAAGACACAATTGTGACAACTCGTCATTTTTGGCCTATTTTACAGCTTATTTTGGTTACAATACAGCATATAGTACAAACCTGTTCAGTTAGTTCAGTAATATATCGTTTTTTTGTTATTTTTGTGTTCACCATGACGCTAGGCTTCAGCAGGCAGTTTTTTGGGGAAGTCTGTCGACCAGTTTTTATAGGGGATTTCAAAACATTGAGAAAAGAACACATTTATAGGATTTTCCCATTGACCGTCATGTTAAAGCCAATTGGACAAAAATGCCCCCAACTGTTTTTTTTTAGTGAAGTGACATATTTTTTATTACATTTTCAGGTAGACCCATACATTATACTTATCTAGAGAAAAAAGAAAAAAAAATTGTCGACGAATTTTTTTTTACCCCCCACCCGCTCTCGACCTTAAGACATTGTGTATATGATCTGAAGTCATTATGTCTATGATCTTAAGTCATTGGGTCTATGATCTTCAGTCATTGTGCCATCGAACTGAGGTTATATGACCCGTACAGTGTTGGTCTATTGGAGCTTAGAATCCTCAGCCATTGTTCACTGTGCCTGTTCCCAGCGCACCCGTGGCGTTAGGGTCGCCCGCTGTTTGGTCGCAGGTTCGATCCGCTGTAGCACTTATCGCCGTGAACTGCACATCTTAAAGCTATATGGCCTTTGCCTGTGATGGCCATGCAGCTGGCAACATGTCAGTCATATCATGGCCTTTTATTGGGGTAAACGGCAATACTATCATGTTTCATATGGCAATGATAAATGTATAAATGCGGGAAAAGAAAAGAATACACACACAAACTGATGTCTGTATCGCCCTGTCTTCGTTCGACCCTCTACAAGGACTGCTTGTATCGACAGAACTGCCCGGATGTGCCTTCTTGCCTGGTTAACACCGACACGTATACTCAACTGACATCACACGCAGCAATTTGACGACTTGGACTACAACTCTCGCGGGCTCTCGTTACTGTCACTGCCTCGCCACACACGAGATTAGACAGAGATATAACCCCGGGGAGTGCGACATGCAGACCTCCCCCGTGGATATTACATCAATGCGAGGTTAGCGACCCCTAGCGGTATCTCGTGTAGGAGATTGGTACCGTGAATAATGAAGCTGTCGTGAGCAGCCATAGGAACTGGATGCCTGGTCACACGGACACGAGAGTACGCAAAGCGATAATTGAACCGCCGGCAACCTGCCCTGATTCCCGAGGCAGAATGGTGAGGGGGCAGTGCCCGGGCCTCAGCCGAGTCCCCACGCCTCACCCCAGTCCCCAGGCCTCAGCCCAGTCCGCAGGCCTCACCCCAGTCCCCAGGCCTCACCCCAGTCCCCAGGCCTCACCCCAGTCCCCAGGCCTCACCCCAGTCCCCATGCCTCACCCCAGTGCCCAGGCCTCAACCCAGTCCCCATGCCAGCAGTCCCCAGGTCTGACCCCAGCAGTCCCCAGGTCTGTCCCCAGTCCCCAGGCCTGGCAGAGGCAGTGGGTGCACTGCAGGGTCCCCAGGTGTGCCCCCAGTCCCCAGGCCTGGCAGAGGCCGTGGGTACACTGCAGGGTCCCCAGGTGTGCCCCCAGTCCCCAGGGCCTCGCAGAGGCAGTGGGTGCACTGCAGGGTCTCCAGGTCTGTCCCCAGTCCCCAGGCCTGTCCCCAGCAGTCCCCAGGTCTGTCCCCAATCCCCAGGCCTGGCAGAGGCAGTGGGTGCACTGCAGGGTCCCCAGGTGTGCCCCCAGTCCCCAGGCCTGGCAGAGGCAGTGGGTGCACTGCAGGGTCCCCAGGTCTGCCCCCAGTCCCCGGGCCTGGCAGAGGCAGTGGGTGCACTGCAGGGTCCCCAGGTCTGTCCCCAGTGCCCAGGCCTGGCAGAGGCAGTGGGTGCACTGCAGGGTCCCCAGGTCTGTCCCCAGTCCCCAGGTCTGTCCCCAGTCCCCAGGTCTGTCTCCAGTCCCCGGGCCTGGCAGAGGCAGTGAGTGCACTGCAGGGTCCCCAGGTGTGCCCCCAGTCCCCAGGCCTGGCAGAGGCAGTGGGTGCACTGCAGGGTCCCCAGGTCTGTCCCCAGCCCCCAGGTCTGTCCCCAGTGCCCAGGCCTGGCAGAGGCAGTGGGTGCACGGCAAGATCCCCAGATCTGTCCCCAGCCCCCAGGTCTGTCCCCAGTCCCCGGGCATGGCAGAGGCAGTGGGTACACTGCAGGGTCCCCAGGTTTGTCCCCAGCCCCCAGGTCTTTCCCCAGCCCCCAGGTCTGTCCCCAGCCCCCAGGTCTGGCAGAGGCAGTGGGTGCACTGCAGGGTCCCCAGGTCTGTCCCCAGCCCCCAGGTCTGCCCCCAGTCCCCGGGCCTGGCAGAGGCAGTGGGTGCACTGCAGGGTCCCCAGGTCTGTCCCCAGTCCCCGGGCCTGGCAGAGGCAGTGGGTACACTGCCGGGTCCCAAGGTTTGTCCCCAGCCCCCAGGTCTGTCCCCAGCCCCCAGGTCTGTCCCCAGCCCCCAGGTCTGTCCCCAGTTCCCAGGCCTGGCAGAGGCAGTGGGTGCACTGCAGGGTCCCCAGGTCTGTCCCCAGCCCCCAGGTCTGTCCCCAGCCCCCAGGCCTGTCCCCAGCCCCCAGGTCTGTCCCCAGTCCCCAGGTTTGTCCCCAGCCCCCAAGTCTGTCCCCAGTCCCCAGGCCTGGCAGAGGCAGTGGGTGCACTGCAGGGTCCCCAGGTCTGTCTCCAGCCCCCAGGTCTGTCCCCAGCCCCCAGGTCTGCCCCCAGTCCCCGGGCCTGGCAGAGGCAGTGGGTGCACTGCAGGGTCCCCAGGTCTGTCCCCAGTCCCCGGGCCTGGCAGAGGCAGTGGGTACACTGCAGGGTCCCCAGGTTTTTCCCCAGCCCCCAGGTCTGTCCCCAGCCCCCAGGTCTGTCCCCAGCCCCCAGGTCTGTTCCCAGTTCCCAGGCCTGGCAGAGGCAGTGGGTGCACTGCAGGGTCCCCAGGTCTGTCCCCAGCCCCCAGGTCTGTCCCCAGCCCCTAGGTCTCTCCCCAGCCCCTAGGCCTGTCCCCAGCCCCCAGGTCTGTCCCCAGTCCCCAGGTTTGTCCCCAGCCCCCAGGTCTGTCCCCAGTCCCCAGGCCTGGCAGAGGCAGTGGGTGCACTGCAGGGTCCCCAGGTATGTCTCCAGCCCCCAGGTCTGTCCCCAGTCCCCAGGTCTGTCCCCAGTCCCCAGGTCTGTCCCCAGCCCCCAGGTCTGTCCCCAGCCCCCAGGTCTGTCCCCAGTCCCCAGGTCTGTCCCCAGTCCCCAGGTCTGTCCCCAGTCCCCAGGTCTGTCTCCAATCCCCAGGCCTGGCAGAGGCAGTGGGTGCACTGCCGGGTCCCCAGGTCTGTCCCCAGTCCCCGGGCCTGGCAGAGGCAGTGGGTGCACGGCAGGGTCCCCAGATCTGTCCCCAGCCCCCAGGTCTGTCCCCAGTCCCCGGGCCTGGCAGAGGCAGTAGGTGCACTGCAGGGTCCCCAGGTCTGACCCCAGTTCCCAGGTCTGTCCCCAGTGCCCAGGTCTGGCAGAGGCAGTGGGTGCACTGCAGGGTCCCCAGGTCTGTCTCCAGTCCCCAGTCCTGGCAGAGGCAGTGGGTGCACTGCCGGGTTCTCAGGTCTGTCCCCAGTCCCCAGTCCTGGCAGAGGTAGTGGGTGCACTGCAGGGTCCCCAGGTCTGTCCCCAGGCCTGGCAGAGGCAGTGGGTGCACGGCAGGGTCCCCAGGTCTGTCCCCAGTCCCCAGGTCTGTCCCCAGTCCCCAGGCCTGGCAGAGGCAGTGGGTGCACTGCAGGGTCCCCAGGTCTGTCCCCAGTCCCCAGGTCTGTCCCCAGTCCCTAGGCCTGGCAGAGGCAGTGGGTGCTCTGCAGGGTCCCCAGATCTGTCCCCAGGTCTGGCAGAGGCAGTGGGTGCACGGCAGGGTCCCCAGGTCTGTCCCCAGTCCCCAGGTCTGTCCCCAGTGCCCAGGCCTGGCAGAGGCAGTGGGTGCACTGCAGGGTCCCCAGGTCTGTCCCCAGTCCCCAGGTCTGTCCCCAGTCCCCAGGCCTGGCAGAGGCATTGGGTGCTCTGCAGGGTCCCCAGGTCTGTCCCCAGCCCCCAGGTCTGTCCCCAGTCCCCACGCCTGGCAGAGGCAGCGGGTGCACTGCAGGGTCCCCAGGTCTGTCCCCAGTCCCCGGGCCTGGCAGAGGCAGTGGGTACACTGCAAGGTCCCCAGGTCTGTCCCCAGCCCCCAGGTCTGTCCCCAGCCCCCAGGTCTGTCCCCAGTCCCCGGGCCTGGCAGAGGCAGTGGGTGCACTGCAGGGTCCCCAGGTCTGTCCCCAGCCCCCAGGTCTGTCCCCAGCCCCCAGGTCTGTCCCCAGCCCCCAGGTCTGTTCCCAGTTCCCAGGCCTGGCAGAGGCAGTGGGTGCACTGCAGGGTCCCCAGGTCTGTCCCCAGCCCCCAGGTCTGTCCCCAGCCCCCAGGTCTCTCCCCAGCCCCTAGGCCTGTCCCCAGCCCCCAGGTCTGTCCCCAGTCCCCAGGTTTGTCCCCAGCCCCCAGGTCTGTCCCCAGTCCCCAGGCCTGGCAGAGGCAGTGGGTGCACTGCAGGGTCCCCAGGTATGTCTCCAGCCCCCAGGTCTGTCCCCAGTCCCCAGGTCTGTCCCCAGTCCCCAGGTCTGTCCCCAGCCCCCAGGTCTGTCCCCAGCCCCCAGGTCTGTCCCCAGTCCCCAGGTCTGTCCCCAGTCCCCAGGTCTGTCTCCAATCCCCAGGCCTGGCAGAGGCAGTGGGTGCACTGCCGGGTCCCCAGGTCTGTCCCCAGTCCCCGGGCCTGGCAGAGGCAGTGGGTGCACGGCAGGGTCCCCAGATCTGTCCCCAGCCCCCAGGTCTGTCCCCAGTCCCCGGGCCTGGCAGAGGCAGTAGGTGCACTGCAGGGTCCCCAGGTCTGACCCCAGTTCCCAGGTCTGTCCCCAGTGCCCAGGTCTGGCAGAGGCAGTGGGTGCACTGCAGGGTCCCCAGGTCTGTCTCCAGTCCCCAGTCCTGGCAGAGGCAGTGGGTGCACTGCCGGGTTCCCAGGTCTGTCCCCAGTCCCCAGTCCTGGCAGAGATAGTGGGTGCACTGCAGGGTCCCCAGGTCTGTCCCCAGGCCTGGCAGAGGCAGTGGGTGCACGGCAGGGTCCCCAGGTCTGTCCCCAGTCCCCAGGTCTGTCCCCAGTCCCCAGGCCTGGCAGAGGCAGTGGGTGCACTGCAGGGTCCCCAGGTCTGTCCCCAGTCCCCAGGTCTGTCCCCAGTCCCTAGGCCTGGCAGAGGCAGTGGGTGCTCTGCAGGGTCCCCAGGTCTGTCCCCAGGTCTGGCAGAGGCAGTGGGTGCACGGCAGGGTCCCCAGGTCTGTCCCCAGTCCCCAGGTCTGTCCCCAGTGCCCAGGCCTGGCAGAGGCAGTGGGTGCACTGCAGGGTTCCCAGGTCTGTCCCCAGTCCCCAGGTCTGTCCCCAGTCCCCAGGCCTGGCCGAGGCAGTGGGTGCTCTGCAGGGTCCCCAGGTCTGTCCCCAGCCCCCAGGTCTGTCCCCAGTCCCCACGCCTGGCAGAGGCAGTGGGTGCACTGCAGGGTCCCCAGGTCTGTCCCCAGTCCCCGGGCCTGGCAGAGGCAGTGGGTTCACTGCAAGGTCCCCAGGTCTGTCCCCAGCCCCCAGGTCTGTCCCCAGCCCCCAGGTCTGTCCCCAGCCCCCAGGTCTGTCCCCAGCCCCTAGGTCTGTCCCCAGCCCGCAGGTCTGTCCCCAGCCCCCAGGTCTGTCCCCAGTCCCCAGGCCTGGCAGAGGCAGTGGGTGCACTGCAGGGTCCCCAGGTCTGTCCCCAGCCCCCAGGTCTGTCCCCAGCCCCCAGGTCTGTCCCCAGTCCCCAGGTCTGTCCCCAGTCCCCAGGTCTGTCCCCAGTCCCCAGGTCTGTCTCCAATCCCCAGGCCTGGCAGAGGCAGTGGGTGCACTGCCGGGTCCCCAGGTCTGTCCCCAGTCCCCGGGCCTGGCAGAGGCAGTGGGTGCACGGCAGGGTCCCCAGATCTGTCCCCAGCCCCCAGGTCTGTCCCCAGTCCCCGGGCCTGGCAGAGGCAGTAGGTGCACTGCAGGGTCCCCAGGTCTGACCCCAGTTCCCAGGTCTGTCCCCAGTGCCCAGGTCTGGCAGAGGCAGTGGGTGCACTGCAGGGTCCCCAGGTCTGTCTCCAGTCCCCAGTCCTGGCAGAGGCAGTGGGTGCACTGCCGGGTTCTCAGGTCTGTCCCCAGTCCCCAGTCCTGGCAGAGGTAGTGGGTGCACTGCAGGGTCCCCAGGTCTGTCCCCAGGCCTGGCAGAGGCAGTGGGTGCACGGCAGGGTCCCCAGGTCTGTCCCCAGTCCCCAGGTCTGTCCCCAGTCCCCAGGCCTGGCAGAGGCAGTGGGTGCACTGCAGGGTCCCCAGGTCTGTCCCCAGTCCCCAGGTCTGTCCCCAGTCCCTAGGCCTGGCAGAGGCAGTGGGTGCTCTGCAGGGTCCCCAGATCTGTCCCCAGGTCTGGCAGAGGCAGTGGGTGCACGGCAGGGTCCCCAGGTATGTCCCCAGTCCCCAGGTCTGTCCCCAGTGCCCAGGCCTGGCAGAGGCAGTGGGTGCACTGCAGGGTCCCCAGGTCTGTCCCCAGTCCCCAGGTCTGTCCCCAGTCCCCAGGCCTGGCAGAGGCATTGGGTGCTCTGCAGGGTCCCCAGGTCTGTCCCCAGCCCCTAGGTCTGTCCCCAGTCCCCACGCCTGGCAGAGGCAGCGGGTGCACTGCAGGGTCCCCAGGTCTGTCCCCAGTCCCCGGGCCTGGCAGAGGCAGTGGGTACACTGCAAGGTCCCCAGGTCTGTCCCCAGCCCCCAGGTCTGTCCCCAGCCCCCAGGTCTGTCCCCAGTCCCCGGGCCTGGCAGAGGCAGTGGGTGCACTGCAGGGTCCCCAGGTCTGTCCCCAGCCCCCAGGTCTGTCCCCAGCCCCCAGGTCTGTCCCCAGCCCCCAGGTCTGTTCCCAGTTCCCAGGCCTGGCAGAGGCAGTGGGTGCACTGCAGGGTCCCCAGGTCTGTCCCCAGCCCCCAGGTCTGTCCCCAGCCCCCAGGTCTCTCCCCAGCCCCTAGGCCTGTCCCCAGCCCCCAGGTCTGTCCCCAGTCCCCAGGTTTGTCCCCAGCCCCCAGGTCTGTCCCCAGTCCCCAGGCCTGGCAGAGGCAGTGGGTGCACTGCAGGGTCCCCAGGTATGTCTCCAGCCCCCAGGTCTGTCCCCAGTCCCCAGGTCTGTCCCCAGCCCCCAGGTCTGTCCCCAGCCCCCAGGTCTGTCCCCAGTCCCCAGGTCTGTCCCCAGTCCCCAGGTCTGTCCCCAGTCCCCAGGTCTGTCTCCAATCCCCAGGCCTGGCAGAGGCAGTGGGTGCACTGCCGGGTCCCCAGGTCTGTCCCCAGTCCCCGGGCCTGGCAGAGGCAGTGGGTGCACGGCAGGGTCCCCAGATCTGTCCCCAGCCCCCAGGTCTGTCCCCAGTCCCCGGGCCTGGCAGAGGCAGTAGGTGCACTGCAGGGTCCCCAGGTCTGACCCCAGTTCCCAGGTCTGTCCCCAGTGCCCAGGTCTGGCAGAGGCAGTGGGTGCACTGCAGGGTCCCCAGGTCTGTCTCCAGTCCCCAGTCCTGGCAGAGGCAGTGGGTGCACTGCCGGGTTCCCAGGTCTGTCCCCAGTCCCCAGTCCTGGCAGAGATAGTGGGTGCACTGCAGGGTCCCCAGGTCTGTCCCCAGGCCTGGCAGAGGCAGTGGGTGCACGGCAGGGTCCCCAGGTCTGTCCCCAGTCCCCAGGTCTGTCCCCAGTCCCCAGGCCTGGCAGAGGCAGTGGGTGCACTGCAGGGTCCCCAGGTCTGTCCCCAGTCCCCAGGTCTGTCCCCAGTCCCTAGGCCTGGCAGAGGCAGTGGGTGCTCTGCAGGGTCCCCAGGTCTGTCCCCAGGTCTGGCAGAGGCAGTGGGTGCACGGCAGGGTCCCCAGGTCTGTCCCCAGTCCCCAGGTCTGTCCCCAGTGCCCAGGCCTGGCAGAGGCAGTGGGTGCACTGCAGGGTTCCCAGGTCTGTCCCCAGTCCCCAGGTCTGTCCCCAGTCCCCAGGCCTGGCCGAGGCAGTGGGTGCTCTGCAGGGTCCCCAGGTCTGTCCCCAGCCCCCAGGTCTGTCCCCAGTCCCCACGCCTGGCAGAGGCAGTGGGTGCACTGCAGGGTCCCCAGGTCTGTCCCCAGTCCCCGGGCCTGGCAGAGGCAGTGGGTTCACTGCAAGGTCCCCAGGTCTGTCCCCAGCCCCCAGGTCTGTCCCCAGCCCCCAGGTCTGTCCCCAGCCCCCAGGTCTGTCCCCAGCCCCCAGGTCTGTCCCCAGCCCGCAGGTCTGTCCCCAGCCCCCAGGTCTGTCCCCAGTCCCCAGGCCTGGCAGAGGCAGTGGGTGCACTGCAGGGTCCCCAGGTCTGTCCCCAGCCCCCAGGTCTGTCCCCAGCCCCCAGGTCTGTCCCCAGCCCCCAGGTCTGTCCCCACTCCCTAGGTCTGTGCCCAGTCCCCAGGTCTGTCCCCAGTCCCCAGGCCTGGCAGAGGCAGTGGGTGCACTGCAGGGCCCCCAGGTCTGTCTCCAGCCCCCAGGTCTGTCTCCAGCCCCCAGGTCTGTCCCCAGTCCCCAGGTCTGTCCCCAGTCCCCAGGTCTGTCCCCAGTGCCCAGGCCTGGCAGAGGCAGTGGGTGCACGGCAGGGTCCCCAGGTCTGTCCCCAGTCCCCGGGCCTGGCAGAGGCAGTGGGTGCACTGCAGGGTCCCCAGGTCTGTCCCCAGCCCCCAGGTCTGTCCCCAGTGCCCAGGCCTGGCAGAGGCAGTGGGTGCACTGCAGGGTCCCCAGTTCTGTCCCCAGTCCCCAGGCCTGGCAGAAGCAGTGGGTGCACTGCAGGGTCCCCAGGTCTGTCCCCAGTCCCCAGGCCTGGCAGAAGCAGTGGGTGCACTGCAGGGTCCCCAGGTCTGTCCCCAGTCCCCGGGCCTGGCAGAGGCAGTAGGTGCACTGCAGGGTCCCCAGGTCTGACCCCAGTCCCCAGGTCTGTCCCCAGTGCCCAGGCCTGGCAGAGGCAGTGGGTGCACTGCAGGGTCCCCAGGTCTGTCCCCAGTCCCCAGTCCTGGCAGAGGCAGTGGGTGCACTGCAGGGTCCCCAGGTCTGTCCCCAGTCCCCAGTCCTGGCAGAGGTAGTGGGTGCACTGCAGGGTTCCCAGGTCTGTCCCCAGTCCCCGGGCCTGGCAGAGGCAGTGGGTGCACGGCAGGGTCCCCAGGTCTGTCCCCAGGCCTGGCAGAGGCAGTGGGTGCACGGCAGGGTCCCCAGATCTGTCCCCAGTCCCCAGGTCTGTCCCCAGTCCCCAGGCCTGGCAGAGGCAGTGGGTGCACTGCAGGGTCCCCAGGTCTGTCCCCAGTCCCCAGGTCTGTCCCCAGTCCCCAGGTCTGTCCCCAGTCCCCAGGTCTGTCCCCAGTCCCCAGGTCTGTCCCCAGTCCCCAGGTCTGTCCCCAGTCCCCAGGCCTGGCAGAGGCAGTGGGTGCTCTGCAGGGTCCCCAGGTCTGTCCCCAGCCCCCAGGTCTGTCCCCAGTCCCCGGGCCTGGCAGAGGCAGTGGGTGCACTGCAGGGTCCCCAGGTCTGTCCCCAGCCCCCAGGTTTGTCCCCAGTCCCCAGGCCTGGCAGAGGCAGTGGGTGCACTGCAGGGTCCCCAGGTCTGTCCCCAGCCCCCAGGTCTGTCCCCAGCCCCCAGGTCTGTCCCCAGCCCCCAGGTCTGTCCCCAGTCCCCGGGCCTGGCAGAGGCAGTGGGTACACTGCAGGGTCCCCAGGTCTGTCCCCAGCCCCCAGGTCTGTCCCCAGCCCCCAGGTCTGTCCCCAGCCCCCAGGTCTGTCCCCAGCCCCCAGGTTTGTCCCCAGTCCCCAGGCCTGGCAGAGGCAGTGGGTGCACTGCAGGGTCCCCAGGTCTGTCCCCAGCCCCCAGGTCTGTCCCCAGCCCCCAGGTCTGTCCCCAGCCCCCAGGTCTGTCCCCAGCCCCCAGGTCTGTCCCCACTCCCCAGGTCTGTGCCCAGTCCCCAGGTCTGTCCCCAGTCCCCAGGCCTGGCAGAGGCAGTGGGTGCACTGCAGGGTCCCCAGGTCTGTCCCCAGTCCCCGGGCCTGGCAGAGGCAGTGGGTGCACGGCAGGGTCCCCAGATCTGTCCCCAGCCCCCAGGTCTGTCCCCAGTCCCCGGGCCTGGCAGAGGCAGTAGGTGCACTGCAGGGTCCCCAGGTCTGACCCCAGTCCCCAGGTCTGTCCCCAGTGCCCAGGCCTGGCAGAGGCAGTGGGTGCACTGCAGGGTCCCCAGGTCTGTCCCCAGTCCCCAGTCCTGGCAGAGGCAGTGGGTGCACTGCAGGGTCCCCAGGTCTGTCCCCAGTCCCCAGTCCTGGCAGAGGTAGTGGGTGCACTGCAGGGTTCCCAGGTCTGTCCCCAGTCCCCGGGCCTGGCAGAGGCAGTGGGTGCACGGCAGGGTCCCCAGGTCTGTCCCCAGGCCTGGCAGAGGCAGTGGGTGCACGGCAGGGTCCCCAGATCTGTCCCCAGTCCCCAGGTCTGTCCCCAGTCCCCAGGCCTGGCAGAGGCAGTGGGTGCACTGCAGGGTCCCCAGGTCTGTCCCCAGTCCCCAGGTCTGTCCCCAGTCCCCAGGTCTGTCCCCAGTCCCCAGGCCTGGCAGAGGCAGTGGGTGCTCTGCAGGGTCCCCAGGTCTGTCCCCAGCCCCCAGGTCTGTCCCCAGTCCCCGGGCCTGGCAGAGGCAGTGGGTGCACTGCAGGGTCCCCAGGTCTGTCCCCAGTCCCCGGGCCTGGCAGAGGCAGTGGGTACACTGCAGGGTTCCCAGGTCTGTCCCCAGCCCCCAGGTCTGTCCCCAGCCCCCAGGTCTGACCCCAGCCCCCAGGTCTGTCCCCAGCCCCCAGGTCTGTCCCCAGTCCCCAGGCCTGGCAGAGGCAGTGGGTGCACTGCAGGGTCCCCAGGTCTGTCCCCAGCCCCCAGGTCTGTCCCCAGCCCCCAGGTCTGTCCCCACTCCCCATGTCTGTGCCCAGTCCCCAGGTCTGTCCCCAGTCCCCAGGCCTGGCAGAGGCAGTGGGTGCACTGCAGGGTCCCCAGGTCTGTCCCCAGTCCCCGGGCCTGGCAGAGGCAGTGGGTGCACGGCAGGGTCCCCAGATCTGTCCCCAGCCCCCAGGTCTGTCCCCAGTCCCCAGGCCTGGCAGAGGCAGTGGGTGCACTGCAGGGTCCCCAGGTCTGTCCCCAGTCCCCGGGCCTGGCAGAGGCAGTGGGTGCACGGCAGGGTCCCCAGATCTGTCCCCAGCCCCCAGGTCTGTCCCCAGTCCCCGGGCCTGGCAGAGGCAGTAGGTGCACTGCAGGGTCCCCAGGTCTGACCCCAGTCCCCAGGTCTGTCCCCAGTGCCCAGGCCTGGCAGAGGCAGTGGGTGCACTGCAGGGTCCCCAGGTCTGTCCCCAGTCCCCGTGCCTGGCAGAGGCAGTGGGTGCACGGCAGGGTCCCCAGATCTGTCCCCAGCCCCCAGGTCTGTCCCCAGTCCCCGGGCCTGGCAGAGGCAGTAGGTGCACTGCAGGGTCCCCAGGTCTGTCCCCAGCCCCCAGGTCTGTCCCCAGTCCCCGGGCCTGGCAGAGGCAGTAGGTGCACTGCAGGGTCCCCAGGTCTGACCCCAGTCCCCAGGTCTGTCCCCAGTGCCCAGGCCTGGCAGAGGCAGTGGGTGCACTGCAGGGTCCCCAGGTCTGTCCCCAGTCCCCAGTCCTGGCAGAGGCATTGGGTGCACTGCAGGGTCCCCAGGTCTGTGCCCAGTCCCCAGTCCTGGCAGAGGTAGTGGGTGCACTGCAGGGTTCCCAGGTCTGTCCCCAGTCCCCGGGCCTGGCAGAGGCAGTGGGTGCACGGCAGGGTCCCCAGGTCTGTCCCCAGGCCTGGCAGAGGCAGTGGGTGCACGGCAGGGTCCCCAGATCTGTCCCCAGTCCCCAGGTCTGTCCCCAGTGCCCAGGCTTGGCAGAGGCAGTGGGTGCACTGCAGGTTCCCCAGGTCTGTCCCCAGTCCCCAGGTCTGTCCCCAGTCCCCAGGCCTGACAGAGGCAGTGGGTGCTCTGCAGGGTCCCCAGGTCTGTCCCCAGCCCCCAGGTCTGTCCCCAGTCCCCGGGCCTGGCAGAGGCAGTAGGTGCGCTGCAGGGTCCCCAGGTCTGTCCCCAGTCCCCGGGCCTGGCAGAGGCAGTGGGTGCACTGCAGGGTCCCCAGGTCTGTCCCCAGTCCCCAGGTCTGTCCCCAGTCCCCAGGCCTGGCAGAGGCAGTGGGTGCACTGCAGGGTCCCCAGGTCTGTCCCCAGCCCCCAGGTCTGTCCCCAGTCCCCAGGCCTGGCAGAGGCAGTGGGTGCACTGCAGGGTCCCCAGGGTTGTCCCCAGCCCCCAGGTCTGTCCCCAGCCCCCAGACCTGTCCCCAGCCCCCAGGTCTGTCCCCAGTCCCCAGGTCTGTCCCCAGTCCCCAGGTCTGTGCCCAGTCCCCAGGCCTGGCAGAGGCAGTGGGTGCACTGCAGGGTCCCCAGGTCTGTCTCCAGCCCCCAGGTCTGTCCCCAGCCCCCAGGTCTGTCCCCAGTCCCCAGGTCTGTCCCCAGTCCCCAAGTCTGTCCCCAGTTCCCAGGTCTGTCTCCAGTCCCCGGGCCTGGCAGAGGTAGTGGGTGCACTGCAGGTGACAATGAGCACCATCTCGGCGGCCAGTTAACGAGCGGCGGCGACACAGTGGTTGTAACGAGAGGCCCAGCGCACCGACTGATCAGCGGACGGAATGGCCCAGGAACGACCAGAGGATCCCGTCACGGAAAGACATTAGTCTCGGCTAAATCCACTTGACCCCCGGGCAGCTGTACCCGTAATGCCCCGCTACGGGTAGCCAATGTACCTGACTAACGGCGCATGTCCAACTCAAGACAAATGAGATTGTTTTGCTTCGCAAGGCGTAACCTGGTGCGTTACCACTGCAACCGGTTACCCAGCAGTATAAGCGGCCGCGGGGAGGTGGGTGCGCTCAACAACCTGGTGCCGAAGCCACACGTATCATTGAGCCGCTCCTAATATAGGAAACAGGGGCGAATCCAGACCTCAGGGGGTGGGGAGGCCTGAATATCGCGATGACGGTGCATATGGGCCTGAAGCGGGGGGTGGCCGGCGCCCCCCCCCCCGCCAACCGTACCACGACGACCCGGCCCTAGGGGACACATCTCTCACATCTCTATTGCGTATAATACGGGTACAAGAATGTCCACCGCCCATCCCACCTCGCCAAGCCCCCCCCCCCCCGCCCCCTTCTCCGCTCCCTCCCCACTTCACGCAGCCAAGCCCCCCCCCGCCCCCTTCTCTTCTCCCTCCCCACTTCACCCCGCCAAGCTGCCCCCCCCCTTCTCCGCTCCCTCCCCACTTCACCCCGCCAAGCTCCCCCCCCCCCTTCTCCGCTCCCTCCCCACTTCACCCCGCCAAGCTCCCCCCCCCCTTCTCCGCTCCCTCCCCACTTCACCCCGCCAAGCTCCCCCCCCCCCTTCTCCGCTCCCTCCCCACTTCACCCCGCCAAACTCCCTCCCCCTTCTCCTCTCCCTCCCCACTTCACCCCGCCAAGCTCCCCCCCTTCTCCGCTCCCTCCCCACTTCACCCCGCCAAGCTCCCCCCCCCCCACTTCTCCGCTCCCTCCCCACTTCACCCCGCCAAGCTTCCCCCCCCCCTTCTCCTCTCCCTCCCCACTTCACCCCGCCAAGCTCCCCCCCTTCTCCGCTCCCTCCCCACTTCACCCCGCCAAGCTCCCCCCCTTCTCCGCTCCCTCCCCACTTCACCCCGCCAAGCTCCCTCCCCCCCCCCTTCTCCGCTCCCTCCCCACTTCACCCCGCCAAGCTCCCTTCCCCACCCCTCCCGATCCTTCTCTCGGTTCGCCTGTCCTGTCGTCTCATCCTTCTGACAACAACATTCTCGTCCACTACATGTTTTTTCCTTCTGTTCCTCCCAGAAACGACAAATCTTGCGCGGACTGGGTGCCGTCAAGGGAGTATCTGGCGTGGGCCGGTCACACCGCCGACCGTGTTCCCTAGCCTGAACCGCCCCAAGCCACACACCGCCCCAGGCCAGATACCGCCCCAGGCCAGACCACTCCAAGCCAGATACCGCCCCAGGCCAGACCATCCCAGGCCAGATACCGCCCCAGGCCAGATACCGCCCCAGGCCAGACCACCTCAGGCCAGATACCGCCCCAGGCCAGACCACCCCAGGCCAGATACCGCCCCAGGCCAGACCACCTCAGGCCAGATACCGCCCCAGGCCAGACCACCCCAGGCCAGATACCGCCCCAGGCCAGACCACCTCAGGCCAGACCACCCCAGGCCAGACCACCCCAGGCCAGACCACCCCAGGCCAGATACCGCCCCAGGCCAGACCACCCCAGGCCAGGCCGCCTCAGGCCAGACAACCCCAGGCCTGACCACCCCAGGCCAGATACCGCCCCAGGCCAGACCACCCCAGGCCAGACCACCCCAGGCCAGACCACCCCAGGCCAGACCACCCCAGGCCAGATACCGCCCCAGGCCAGACCACCCCAGGCCAGATACCGCCCCAGGCCAGATACCGCCCCAGGCCAGATACCGCCCCAGGCCAGATACCGCCCCAGGCCAGACCAACCCAGGCCAGACCACCTCAGGCCAGATACCGCCCCAGGCCAGATACCGCGGCCAGATACCGCCCCAGGCCAGACCACCTCAGGCCAGATACCGCCCCAGGCCAGATACCGCCCCAGGCCAGACCACCCCAGATCAGATCGCCCCTGATCACCACAGCCGACACCAGTTGTCTGCAACCCTTCTAATCAAAATGGAAAGCAGACGACAGTTTAATCGACGCAACATGGCTATAAAGCAGTGACCTTTAAAAGCCATCTAAACAACCATGGACCCTTCGATAACCGGCCCGCGGCTAACATGTTGTCTGCAATGCCCTCACTCTGGTCTCACTTTTTTTAGTATCATGGCTGTCGGCTCAATAACTACGATAATCCATAATATTTTAATGAATTCCTGGAAACATTCCCTTAAAAAAATGACAACTGTGAAGCGCCGGAAGTACATAATACCGATGGGATGGGATAAAACACGTGTTCCTTTTGCCCTGCCGTGTGCCATGCATTCTTACCGCCACATATTGATGCCGTCATTAACTTGATGTTGATACACTTATATAAGGCACATCCGAAAAGGATGATTGTAACCGAATTATCGCATGGTTGCTGGTAGTCATGATGATGATGTTGACCTCATATTACACCCCAACAGACCATCATAGACCGACGACTGATGCAGACTGGTATGATTAACTCCACATCTGCCGCTCTGCAACTCTTTCCACCCGATATACCCCCTGCACCATCACGTTATGGGTGCAGTTGGGATATGCTACCATGACGATAGCGTTTGTGGGTGATGCAGTACTGAGGGGTGCAGTTCATGGCTACATAATTGCGGATTCGGCAGCTCCTTCGTTTTTGATTCAGATCGTATTTACCTTTCCCAAGATAATAATTATCTCAGACAAGATGCCACGCAACGTACACAACTAGAAGATATAAAGAAGACACAAGCGGCGACTAATCCCAACTGGTTCTACAGGCTGTTACAATGGGGGAGGGGGGGGAGGGGTAAGGACATGAAGGGGTTAATGGGGTGACATATTTGCGGTCCAACAAACCGGTCGGCATCGTGAAAAGCACATCACGGGGAAGGAAACCACAACGAGGAATAGGAATATTGCTGGAACACAACTTTTGGAGGTAAAGGCTTACGTGTAAATTATGTAACGAACGAGACACCCGACAACACCACACCAGACCTAGCGCTGCAGAAACCTCGCCCCAGTCCCATTGGGACTGGTACTAATCACTATGAAATACTGTGAACTACTGCAAACCGCTACAGAATATGGCAGACTGCTACAGAATACTGCAGATTGCAGGCTACCACAAAATTCTACATAAGATACTGCTACAGAATATACTGCTACATAAGATACTGCTACAGAATATACTGCTACAGAATATACTGCTACAGAATATACTGCTACAGATTATACTGCTACAGTATATACTGCTACAGAATATACTGCTACAGATTATACTGCTACAGAATATACTGCTACAGAATATACTGCTACAGTATATACTGCTACAGAATATACTACCACAGAATATACTGCTACAGATTATACTGCTACAGAATATACTGCTACAGTATATACTGCTACAGAATATACTGCTACAGATTATACTGCTACAGAATATACTGCTACAGAATATACTGCTACAGATTATACTGCTACAGAATATACTGCTACAGAATATACTGCTACAGTATATACTGCTACAGAATATACTACCACAGAATATACTGCTACAGATTATACTGCTACAGAATATACTGCTACAGATTATACTGCTACAGAATATACTGCTACAGAATATACTGCTACATCATATACTGCTACAGAATATTACAGACTGCTACATAATATTACAGACTGCTACAGAATCCTTCAGACTGCTATAAACTGCTGCAGAATATTGCAAATTGCTACACACTGCTGTAGAATACTGCAGAGTGCTACAAACTGCTACAGAATATTGCAGACTGCTACAAACTGCTACAAACTGATACCGAATATTGCAGACTGCTACAAACTGCTACAGAATATTGCAGACTGCTACAATTGTTAGACAATCGCGCCAATAGCTACAGTGGCTACAGGCTAGTCCATGTGGCCACATTGGCTATAGGCTAGTCCATGTGGCTACATTGGCTACAGGCTAGTCCATGTGGCTACATTGGCTACAGGCTAGTCCATGTGGCTACATGCTAGGCCATGTGGCTACAGGCTAGGCCATGTGGCTACAGTGGCTACAGGCTAGGCCATGTGGCTACAGTGGCTACAGGCTAGGCCATGTGGCTACAGGCTAGTCCATGTGGCTACAGGCTAGTCCATGTGGCTACAGTGGCTACAGGCTAGGCCATGTGGCTACAGTGGCTACAGGCTAGGCCATGTGGCTACAGTGGCTACAGGCTAGTCCATGTGGCTACAGTGGCTACAGGCTAGGCCATGTGGCTACAGTGGCTACAGGCTAGGCCATGTGGCTACAGTGGCTACAGGCTAGTCCATAGCGCAGAGGAATATTCTCTACTGCAGCACAATACTGAAGACTATTACAACCTGAGGGAACTTCCCAGAGTGCTTCACTTGCATAAACAGACCGCCGCACTTTGATATGGCAAATTACAAACCGCTACACGTTGCTACATAATGCTACAAAAAGCTATTGAATGCTACAGACTGCTATACATCGCTGCAGAATGCTACAGACGGCTATACATCGCTACAGAATACTGCAGACTGCTACACATCGCTATAGAAAGTACAGATTATACTGCTACAGAATATACTGCTACAGAATATACTGCCACAGAATATACTGCTACAGAATATACTGCTACAGAATATACTGCTTCGCTATAGAAAGTTACAAAATGCTACAGACTGCTACACATCGCTACAGAATGTTGCAGACAGCTACTAATGACTGTAATTGTGTCTCATGTTTCCATGCTGTTCTCGCTATCATCCTAGACATCTACTCTAGACCGGCAGTGTGGTCCTGACCAGCCCAGGCTCCCATTAGACCCAACCTTAATTGGTCCCCCAACACCCCGGCCGCCACCACCACCATACACCTCGCACTCCGTGCCCCATACCCCGTACCCCACCACCAGTCAGTCCGCCAGCCCGCCCCCATGTCAGGCCCTAACTGCTCATCAAATACATATTTCATCACCTTTTGCACAATTATAGCGGTACGGGCGCCCCCTATATTAGGAGCGAGGTGGAGAGTGCGCCCTCCACGTCCTGTCCGCTGCGCCATTAGGGACTGTCAAGTTATGGAGTCCAGTCGCCTGGCTCCCTGGGTCCCTGGGTCCCTGGGTCCCCGGGTCCCTGGGTCCCTGGGTCCCTGGGTCCCTGGGTCCCTGGGTCCCTGGGTCTCTGGGTCCCTGGCTCCCTGGCTCCCTGGGTCCCTGGGTCCCTGGGTCCCTGGGTCACTGGGTCCCTGGGTCCCTGGGTCCCTGGCTGCCTGGGTCCCTGGGTCCCTGGGTCCCTGGCTGCCTGGGTCCCTGGGTCCCTGGGTCCCTGGGTCCCTGGGTCCCTGGCTGCCTGGCTGCCTGGGTCCCTGGCTGCCTGGGTCCCTGGGTCCCTGGCTGCCTGGGTCCCTGGGTCCCTGGGTCCTGGGTCCCTGGGTCCCTGGGTCCCTGGGTCCCTGGGTCCCTGGGTCCCTGGGTGCCTGGCTGCCTGGGTCTCTGGGTCCCTGGCTCCCTGGCTGCCTGGGTCCCTGGGTCCCTGGGTCCCTGGGTCCCTGGGTCCCTGGGTCCCTGGGTCCCTGGGTCCCTGGGTCCCTGGGTCCCTGGGTCCCTGGGTCCCCTGGGTCCCTCGGTCCCTGGGTGCCTGGCTGCCTGGGTCTCTGGGTCCCTGGGTCCCTGGCTGCCTGGGTCCCTGGGTCCCTGGGTCCCTGGGTCCCTGGGTCCCTGGATCCCTGGGTCCCCGGGCGTGTCGCGCCGCCATGAATAACATAAAGTCACGTGACAGGCGGCTAGTCCCGCACTCCAAATCACGAGAAGTGCCGCGAGAAGTGCACATGTTGTTCACTTCACTGCGGCTTCACCCATATATATCCATGGAGCTGATTGCTACCGACCACGCTGATTGGTTAAATCAGGGGTCATATATATGGACTAATGCATTATTCATGACCCGATGTATGGGAAGCCTTTTAACCAGTTAATTGTCACTGAATTTCCATAAGTTACAATGTTCTGTAGAGGTCACACTTCACACTAATTAATTGGATTAATGTTCGCACGGGGTAGGTTTTGATAATCAGGCTTTCATGTGATTACCTACATCGTACATTATACATCTCAATATATCCCTACATCCACCCCACCCCCCTCCCTGATGCCGACCCTCTTCACCCCCCACCCCTCACTAGCCCTCCATTGCCTATTTCCGGTACAGTGTGAGTGGACCAGAAATCTATATATATAATCATATAAAGCCATATATATTGTGGTTGTGGAGGTGGTGGTGCTATGCCTCAATAGGAATATATATATATATATATAATTATATATTTAAGCCAAACCTACTCTGGGGCGCTCTTCGTCTGACCTTTATGACGTGTCGCGACATGTCTTGAAAGGCTACCCCGGCTACGACAGGATTCAATAGACCAATGCTGTAGCCTTGCCAATACCCCCTCCCCCCCCCCCCTCACCCCTCCCCCGCTCCCACATAAACCTCCCCTGGCGCGTCTGCTGCAAATGTCACGTGGCTTACCCCGGGATTAACTTGAGCGCTGGCAGAGGCCCGGATGTCCACTACACAGCCTTTGTCCACTTGGGCGACGGTTTGTCAAGGCGCGGCGCCCCCTCCCCCCCTATCCATCCCCCCCACTCCCCAGCCTCCGACTAGAGTGATGCATTGTGGGTCGTAATGTCTCCAGATTGAGTCGCAGGTGCTACCTCCCTAACGGACAATACCTACGGAAGCCCACGAGAGACACATCGCCGACAGGATTTCGCCGGCGATGGTGATGTTGTTGTCAGTAAGTAAACTTCCCGTGCCACCTGTAACA